>VDFB02330084.1:0-39866 GCA_007258455.2 Sequoia sempervirens | reverse complement strand
GCATATGAGGGTAGTCCAAAAAATCTAGTATGTGGTAAACAAAGAGGTTTGGTTAGGACTGATTTGATATTGCAAGATATGGAGGTGAAAGACTATCACAATGCAAGGGAGTTGAAGAATGATTTATTCAAAGCGACTTCTGACTATGAAGAGTACGATGATTACATCTTTCTT
Source organism: Sequoia sempervirens (assembly GCA_007258455.2). Taxonomy (NCBI): domain Eukaryota; kingdom Viridiplantae; phylum Streptophyta; class Pinopsida; order Cupressales; family Cupressaceae; genus Sequoia; species Sequoia sempervirens. Next base: position 39,692 of record VDFB02330084.1, on the reverse strand, counting down.
GAACAGAGCACCCGGGTGTGATGGCTCCTAATGAGGATCCTATAGGGGACGTAATTCCCTTTGATCTGTGTTGTACCCAAAACCAAAATTTTTGCTTCATCAAGGCATTTTGTTTAAAAGAGTCTAAATCTTGCTAAAATGATGTCAAGTACAGTTTTTGGGCAATATCAAGCATGGAGTTTTATCAGTATTTTGTCAGGCAAAGGCAGTTCTATTGATCAGAACCTACATCGGAGGCTGAGAATGGAACATTTCATGATGAAGAAGCATTTCACGACAACAACTATGCTTTTGCATGATCATTTCAGTGGTCAAGACGAAGTTTTTAGTGATTAAATTATGAAGATTTCTCAGAGAAAAGCAAGAAAGCGCAACGGTAGCCCAGGGGCACCCTTCTTTTTGAAGGTCAAGATTTTGTTGAAAATGCTCATGCATACAGTTAAACTCTTCAGAATTGGTTTGGCTATCCGATGAGCTATCCAGCGAAGCTTTCTGAGACCCGCAGTTCCGGCAACCAGCGACAGAAGTTGAAATTCCCAAAGTTCTAGATATGAGAAAATTGTTCTTTTCCAGCAAAAGCGCGCTTGTAGCTTGAGGGCGCCCTTCTTAAAGGGAGGGTAGATTCTGGTATTTCTGGTGGCTAATACAGTCAATCTTTTCACGACTAGTCTGCTCGTCCAATAAACTATCAAACGCAGTCATCCGAGTCTCAGAGCTTCGACAGCTGACGTCTGAAGATGAGCTTATAATGGAGATTTCACGTTCCAGAGCTTCTTCATTGCATTTCAGTATGACTACAGCTTCGAGCGTTGGTTAAAATGACCCTTAAGATGGTAAAATTTGTTGACGAAGTCTTCCTGACATCAGTACTATTCTTGTTTAGCTTCGTGATGCATCATCTTGCCTGTCGATCCGACGTTCCAGGTGATCGTGGCAGAGGTTCTACCAAGCACGTAATTTCATGGGCGGACCAACATAAAATTTACATTGTATTTCTGATCGAGGCCACAGCCTTTAAGCGCCTGTCGGATGAAGTGTTTGTGTTGAAGTCTTCGGGAGCTTGGCGTATTACTTTATCTATTCAGCGAGCCTAAATTTGTCGGCCCCAGCCGGAGTTTGTGAGGCAGCTCATCACGTCTGCGAAAGTCTTTAGCGAGAAATCTTTGAAAAGTGAAGACATCCGAAAAATGGCTAAGTATATAGCGTATATTTTAAATAAAATACGCACTGGCATTTTTGAGGTCTTAGAAGCAGTTTTCTTGCTTCGTCACCTCTAGAGACGTCTCTTGTAGATCCTTTTGGCTGTCCGTTAAAACAAACGTGGCTTGAATCGGGTTATCCCAGCTCCAGATATTAGAGGTCAAAATAGGGCATCTGGTTGAGAGTTCAACTTTCGTCAAAATGGTGTCAGTGCAACTGTGGCTCAGGCGCGCTTTTACTTTTGAGGCCCTTAATGCATTTTTCAGATGCCTTGTGTATATTCGTTGGATGCAGAATGTCTCCAGTCATGCAGTGAGCTTGGTTGCCTGTCAACAGGGTTCACCGTTCGCCGTCAGCAGCCGTTTGAAGTGTCAGATGGCAGTTTAGGAAAATGGTTTAAGTCGGAACCGTAAAATGAATTTAATCAAGAGGTGTCTATTAATAATTTTTAGGTGTTAAATGATGGATTTTGCAGTAGTGTCTCCCAACAGACATTTCTTCCTTGTTTAGTAGGCTTTTCGATGAATTCTCCAGCTCAGTCTCAGCATCTCCCGGTCACTCAGAAATCAGTGTTGAAGTTGGCTAGTCGTGACTTTGTCGTCAACTATAAAATAGGAAGTTAATAAAAAGTGCAATATCTTGAGCAAATGGACGCCTATGAGCTTAGATGATGACTTTTGGGAATCGGTGAAGTCTAACGGTGAATCCTAAAGCTTCATTCGAATTGTCAATTGAAGTTAAATAATATTTAATATTTATTTTGCATATTTTGGCATTAAAATGGCGAATCTCTAAAATTGATGCCTTTGCAAATTGCATGATGAATATTAATTTATTATTATTTATTTCCGGACTCAGTGTCAGTATCAGTGTAACTGAAAGAGGTCCAATCAGAAGCCTTATATTTTCAGCTGTGGTTTTAAATCTTGCAGTCAACAAGTTGGTGCGAATTTTCTCTTATTTAAACATGGCACCTTCATTTATTATTAACCAAGCTTCAAGAGAAATTCGTATTTTTGAAGAGAAATCCATATTTTCAAACAAAATTCGTTTTTCTTCAAGGAAAAGGCGTGTTTTTCAAGAAAAATTCATATTTCTTCAAAGCAAAGACGTATCTTCAAGGCAAATTCGTAATTCTCAAGTAAAGGCGAATTTTAGCAATCAAAGGTGAATTCATCATCAGTTCACAAAGGCGATTTCATCAAACACTTCTTTTTGCAGGTTAAAGTTCACATTCATCAGCAAATTTGAAGAATAGGGGCGATTCTCACAGAAGAAAGAGCTTATTAAAAACGTCTTTTTCCTCCTTGTTTCTCAAATTTCTCTCAGTTTTCAATTCGCATGTTCCTGAAATTGGCAAAATTCGACAAGTCTCAGCATCTGGATCATTTCTATATAGCTTCCTCGAATTAAAATCGTGCGTTTGATTTTTCAGGAATTTTTAACTTCAGAACATTCGTTCTTGAGTTTCTAATTTTCTCAACTGAAAACTCTTTTGCGCCCAATTAGAATTAGAAGTCCGATTTTAGCATTTCGGCGTTTTGGGTTGTGTAGAATGCTTTTACAGACAAAACCCATATCTACCAGTTAAATTGACGCCCCGATAGTATTTTGCTTCGGCCGAAGATACTATTTTAGCTTTCGAAGAGTTGTCGAATATAGGTGTTCCACGGTCTAGCAGTGAGTTTTAATGTGGCCGTCAACTTGGTTATGGAGCCGTAAAGTTCGCAGGTTAGTGAAATCTTGGTTTGAGTGTTAATAGATTGCCAAAGATTGCTCAAGTTCGTGACCGGATGTTGATCACGTTAACTTAATCTCGTTGAGGATTGGTTGTTGAGATCCGCGGCGATGAACTTACGTTCCACCTCTGGGATATAGACATTACACACAGGAGTTAAACTTGGCGTTACCTTTTCAAGTTAACTCGTTGTCTCATCTCATGCATGTCTATTATGGGACTATCTTTATTCACTTGGAGTTGTATTTAGGGTTTACGTTAACTAATAGTAGTGTCCCAGTTAACTTGCTTTCAATAAGGACGTGCATGCTTGCACAATTGTCCATTTTTAGATTAGATGTTTCGGTTAACTGATGGTAGTTTTCCAGTTAACTGTATAGTTTGCTTTATTAGGGTAGCAATAAATCTTGCATGCATTGCAAGGACTGATTGACTCAAAGGTGATTTTAGGGTTCCCTACACCTTGATGTATATAAATAAAACTTTTGCTCATTTGTAAATAACTTTTGCGAGAGAAATATATCTTTGCCTACGCTTGCTGTAATATTGCTCGTTCGTATCATGAGTATTTACTATTATGATGAATTGTTATGCCACGTAGGGTTTCATGCAATTATGATGGTGAATTCTTGCCTTAGTTAGATATAGTGGCTAGTTGATCGTAGATTGTATGCGTGTCTCGCCAATGCAATTTATTATCCTAGTTGGCTATCCTTCATGTTATGTGTTCAATAAACTCGTTCAGATTGAGCTGATAGATGTGCCACCTTGCCTTCAAGTTGAGAATCTGTTCTTGGTTATCATATGATGTGTGTTAATAATAAACTTATTCAGATTGAGCTGATAGTTGTGCCACCTTGCCTCCAAGTTGAGAATTTGTACTTAGTTTATCGTATATTGTTGTTTCCAATAAGCCTATTCAGACAAGCAGATAGTTGTGCCACCTTGCCTTCACGTTGTGAGTCCATACTCGGCTTATCGTCAGATAATCATCCCTGCTCCATTTCCTCATGCTCTGTTTTCTTGAGGAAACTGGATAGATTTGAAGTAGTTAGTTTAGTTGTAGTTAATGATCTGTGAAACCAGAAAATCCTTAGCTGCAACGTTCTTGGTTTTCTTAACCTTGTGCCTCTTCCAGCTGAGAACAAAAAGATAGGACTTAGATTACTTTTCTTTTCACGCATTCCAGCACTACGAGGGAGCTTCCCCTCCTAATTTGAAGAGCACTCATTACGCAGTGTGCATAGCTGTCCGTACAAACCCACACTCCAGAGGTGTTAGTTTTTACGCCAACAATCTGATGATGTTCAAATCTGATAGCACAATGGAGGCCATGAGGATGCTGCTGAAGTAGCCAATATCGAAGAGTTTAATGATGTTCTTGAACACAAATCTGATTTAATAATGCATGGAGCTGATTAGAGGCAAAGTCTTAGTGCACTTTTTGAGTTTGATCCTCATCCCAGTGTTGAGCAATTTCATCTAGTGGGTGATGAGGGACATGAGTCTAGGGACAACCATGTAGTCATTGATGTCAAGAATCAAAGTTCTGATTTTGACATGCAGCCTAACAACAATTCACCATCCTTGCATGCTCATGAGTGGAACGGTCACTTCTTTGTGTCCGTTGAAAATGAAGTGCAAGTTCTATCTAGTTTTGACCGCACACACAGTTTGATTGGAGAACTCTTCTGGAAGGATTAGCTTGAAGAGAGACGGGAAGGAGTTAGGGATGGAGTCACTCTCCCTAATCTGCAACTCATCAAAGACTCTTTGGAGACAATGAAATCAAAGTATTTACACTTGATTAGAGATTGAGATTATGCCTTCGAATTTGCAAAGAAGACCATTAGTGCATTCAAAAAAAAAGAGAGAAAGATTGATGAACTTACTCTTGAGCTTGAATCAACAAAAGATATGTTGGAAATTACTTAGGTGGCACTAATGGAGGTCGAAGATCAGCTAGTTGATTTCAAACGTCCTAGGGAGCAAGAGAATGAACAAAGAGCTGAAGAAATCAAGCAAGTAATTGATGAGCTTGATTGTCTTCAAGAGGAGTTTGATTTGGAGGGCTACTCTAAGAAATCAAAAGTTGCATGTGCAGATTTGGATCAGCAAGTTGGATTTGAACAAGAGAAAAGAAATGATTTTCAAATTCTTGATAACCCTATCTTTGAAGTGGGTGCAGAGGCAACTTACGATAACCCCCTCTTTTTGATGGAAAATGAAATATTTAGTAAAAATGGCAAGATATGGGATCCTGGTGAAGTTTCCAAGCATGAGATAAAATGTGGCTTTCAGCTTATTAATGATATAAGAACAAATCATGAGGGTGAGCCGATCTTTGTGATTGATAATCTTTGAAGAAGGTTGCTTGATATAGAATGCATAAGTGGGGTTGAGGATGAAGCTTCCACATGGGAACTGCTAGATCATGGTGACTTCCATATCTTTTGCATCAACGTGTTATCAAAACATGGTTTGGTAGCTATTGGAAATTTCATTATAGCACCAAGGAAAGGAGATTGCAGGCTTGTTACTTATGAAGTTTGGGAGAAAGAAGGACCAAAACAGGATGTCTACATGTTTGACAATCCATTCCTTGGGTTGAGTGATGCTTTAGCTTACACTAATCCTTTTTGGGAATTGGGTTGAAGACTACAATTGTTGCATGCTCCATAGTTGTTAATGCTTTCGTGGATGGGCTGCAAAAGTTTACCAAGAGTCACAAACTTCCATGATGAGCAAAGTGTTTATGAAGTGCATTTGGAGTTGTGATGTACATCTTTCCAGGTATGTTGAGGGTCATTTTTGGTTGGGTATCTATGCTTGGGGGCCTCAACATGGATTGACGGAGCTTATTGGGAATGGTAAGTAAGAAGGATCCTTGGACGGATAAGGACCAAAATTTCAGAATTTATGGCACTGTTTCCTTCCTTACCAGCCATTTGGTGTTTCCAATTGTTCACCAACAAATGGATTGGAGAGAAATTTTAATTAAGGGTTGGAGAAATGAATAGATGGTTACTCCTGGGGAGTGTTCCTTGGCATAGATAGGGTCAGTTTTTGAGTCTTGAGCTTGCTATTTGGTTGCAGACCAGACACCTTACATTTGGGGTTACTCTCATTTAGGAGAGTTGGCACATTATTCTTAGCCACTTTCGAGGTCTTATTATGCAACATTGTGCTCGTCTCAAATGCTAATGCTTGGGAATTTTATTGGCAGTACTGTTATCCCTTGAGTGGAGCACTAAACTCAGATTTTACCTTGCTGACTCCAGCTTTGAACAATCATGACTATTGGTTATTTCAAACCTTTCGAACCTAGAGAGTTCATCTTATGAAGGTTTGTGATGTAAGCCTTGGTAGTTTCCTCTCAGTGTTGGTTCAAGACAACAAACTACCGCAAGCTTGGTTTCACTTTTTAGAGACTCTTGGTGTTGGAACAGCCAGAGCTTTCAGGAGTCCTCATGGTTGTGTGAGGTATTATGATGATATGTTTGTTGAACTCTTGTGAGGGATGGCTTTCCTTTTAGCAAGAAGATTTGGGGAAGTCACATTTGTAGCCATGGCTCTGCTTGACACCATGAGGAGATATGTTGAGGGGTATGGTTTGGGGTTGAGAAGACTTTCCTTTTGCCCAGGATGGTGTTGGGCAATGGCATTGCAGATATGGACTTCTTGGAGATGTTTGGACAGGAGATGTTGCATGGTGTTGGTTTCAGGCCTTCCAGGTATTTCAGATTGAGTCTCGTGGATGGTATCATTTTGGAGTTATAGGAGATGATAGTGCGAATTTGGCACAATGGTGTCACAATTGTGATTAGAGTGATGCAATGTCGACATGGTGGGTCCTCCTTTTCCCTTCTAACTCTGTCTCTGGTTCCTCCCTTCCTCCTTTTCCCCCTTACACGTCCTTACCTTATGTCGAAGGCATCTCCCATAAAATCTCAAAAATCCTTCTTAAGAAAGGCCTTCAATGTGCTTTCAAGCCCTTCTCCACGATAAAAAAAAATGCATCCCTTCTCTTAAAGACTCCAAAGATGCCTTTCTAGACTCAGGAGTCTACAAGGTTGTGTGCTCTTGCGGTACTCCTTATATTGGTGAAATGGGGCGCTCATTCAACCCTTGACCTCCTTCCTCCTCTTCCCCCGCCCCCCTCCTTGTCCCTTTTCGCTCCCCCCACTTCGCTCCCTTTTCTCTCCTTTTTCTTTCTCGCTTATCTCTTCCTTCTTCTTGTCCCTTGTTTTTTTCTTTTTTAGGTTTTGCTTTGCTTTGTCCTGTTTTTTCTTTTTAGGTAATCTCCTTCGTTTTTTCCTCCTTTTGGTATTTTTTCTTAGTCTTTCTTGTTGTGTCCTCTCCTGTTTAATTTTTTTTTGATTTCTCTTTTCTTTCTTTCTGCTGTAATTTCTTGTTTGTTTTTGTTTCTTTATTATTCTTTATTTTCTAATTATCTTTCTTTATCTTCTTCTTTCTTTATACTCGTGTGCATATATATATATATATTTGTTTGTTTGTTGTTGTATCTTTATTTTCTCTATTATCTATTATTTTTCTTTCTCTTCTTCATATATATATATATTTGTGTTTGCTTGTTTGTTTTTGTATCTTTATTTTTCTAATTATCTTTCTTTGTCTTTTTCTTTCTTATACTCTTGGTTGTTTATATATATATATATATATATTTGTTTGTTTGTTTTATGTTTGTATATATATATATTTGTTTGTTTGTTTTGTATCTTTATTATTATTATTTATCTATTATCTAATTATTTTTCTTTGGGTTTCTTTTTTGTGTCTTTTCTTTATCTTTTCTTTTAGTTTTGTTGTTTTTAATTGTGTATGTAATAGGTAGGCTCTCTTAGTTTTTTGAAATTGTCAAGTCTTTAATTTCTTCTCTCTTCTTCTTTTTCAGTTGGTATTTTATTTTGTCTATTTTTTAATTCTTTTCCCTCGAATTACGAGCCTCACCCTCTCACTTTTCCACCTTTCCATCTTTTTATACTTGTTGGGTCTGGAACTAATATCTTCTCATCTTTTTTCAACTCTCATCCGGATGATGGATCACTGTGTGTGATTCAAAACGTTGATGGAAAAAACTTTCACACAATCAAATCCAGAAGTAGCAAGATTTAATTTCATATGGATTGTGGAAATATATTTGCGTTAATGGTGGGTCCTTTCTGAGATGGATGTGGGACCTTGGGATCAATCTTGGTTTTATGTGGATTAGTTTATTGTTTTTGGAGTTGTGGTGGCATTGCATGGGGACAAGCAATCTTTGGGAAGGGAGGACTGTAATGTCCCCTTTTTAGCCCTATGCATTTAAGTGGCCAATATCCCATTTCCGGAGTCTCGTGGGCTACTTGGAGGCATTTTTAGGGTTTACTAAATTCTTAGAGGTTTCTTGTTAGTTTTTCAAGGGTTGGTTGCAAGAGTTTTCCAGAAGGGTTTCTGGGTCTTTCTGGATTTTCTAAGAGCTTTGGTGGGAAGTCACTGCTATTTTTAGTAGTGTCTATTTTTAGACTTACTATTTTTAGTAAGTTACGATGGCTACCCAGAATGTGTGCTCATTTTGAGTTTGGAGTCACTATTTTTAGCAATATGCTATTTTTAGTAAGTGCTATTTTTGATAGTGGGTTCTAACAGTAGTTTAGTATTGGGTTACTATGGCAATGTGTAAAGTTCCCAACTAGAATTTGCACGAAATTTTTTCGATACTCCAATTTGACGTATTATCATTTGTCAAATTTAAGAGAAAATATTTCATAATTGCTCAAGAATCAAAGTTTACAGGGAATGAAATGACTTCATCATTTATTCACATTAATGTAAACCTTTTCAGAATTATAAGTTGACCATTGCACTCAGATACATAACAACAAATATATATATTTCAGCATCTTAGCACATCCATATTAGAATATCAATTTGTAGCAACAAACATATACAAAAATATGACTCAATGATACATAAATACCCATGCTAGGCGACTCCAAGGAGAAGCCGATTCCTGTAGTAGCTAAACGACTTCTTGAAGATGGCTGCAATACTCCATAAGTAAATTCAAATGGTGTTGACTGCCTAAACTCCCACTAATTAATTCTAGAATTTGGTCTCCACGTGGTTTCAGGTCATTCCCCAATTTTTCTCAGAATATGTGTTGCAGCTGTAGCGGCTCTATCCTTTTACCGCAAGTGCAGGATTATGCTGATATAGAGAATGAAGTGAACGATATAGGTAGAAGCTCGTAAGACTCCTATTGTTTGCCATGGACACCCAGAGAATAATATCGTCCACGTCAAAATTGCAATGCCCAATAAGAAGGCTTGAATATAGAAGACACAAAGGTGGTGGTAAAATCAGGTATAAGGCCCGATAAATATCATTCTATCCATGATTTCTTCAGGAATGATGGCTTGATCCCTAAGTAGCTCCCAAAAGTATTAATACTCTTGTGTAATATTTAACTCTTGCGATGGCATTATCTTTGACGATTTGTCTTATTTAATTTGTCTTTATTTGAAACTTGTCTTATGTGAGCATGATAGACTTTGTGAAGCGAAGGGTATGGAAGGAGTGATGTGGCTGTAGTTTGTCTTTTCTGCCTCACAAGCGGTTCTCCCAGTTTCACACAGCTCCTTCATACAAGCCCAAATATATAAATAGTCGATAATCTCCTGTACTCACTTTAATAATTGATCCCAATATGGGAGTCGCAAGCCTTTGACCAAATCTTTGCTGGAGGTATGCCACCCAGTACAAAGTTGTCTCAATAGAATGAATATTGACTTATAAGAAGGTGGCGCGATGAGAATTGTTGGTTCGATAGTGCCAATAATATATATATATATATATATATTGATAAATCTTCACTGCATATGTTATTCAACTTACGGATTATTGAATGTTTTAGAAACTAATGAATATCTTAGATAACAACCACTTACAGACTTGAACATGAAACCCTTCAAATTTAATCTTCAAATCTTTGCTTCTTAGACAAGCTGATTTCAATCATTGATATTCAAATTTATCTCCAAAGGAGATTCATAAATTTTCCTTATCATGGAAGTGTGAATCCTGGTTGAATCCGCCAACACCAGCTAGGGAGGAATCTTTCATCACCGAAACTGGAACCCGTAGGAATACCCACCTAGGGTTTCGAACTCCAAGGAGCCTCTCCAAACTTTAAACCCCAAATAAAATAATAATCTAGAATGTGAGAGAATGAGCTCTCAAATCCTTTTTATAATGCCTTTTTGGACTTTTAGGGTTTTCTCGCATAAAACACTTAACACATTATTATAAAGTGATTTTATTAATTAAACCTTTTAATATTTCTCATCACCACTTTATAACCCCATAATATTTAATCATTTAATATTACCTTTATATTTGTAGTTTTGTCAGGCAACATTAAATAATTAAATATATTAATATTATTTAGGCAAGCTGGAAAACAGGGACATTACACAATGGTGGCAATTGTAGTGGTTGGCATCTTGATATTTTTTAGCAGTTGGAGTTTGGAAATGGAAATATTGCCACTTAAGTTATTAAGTCATAAAGTTCAAAAGGACAAAATATAAAAATATAACTTAAGTTATTATTGGCCCCTTTGTACCCCACATCTAGAGTCAACAACTTTAAGTTGTACCCTTATTTCTTTAGCAGTTGGCACATTATTTCTTGTCAAGGAGGTAAAAGGTTTCAGGTTGCATTTTGGGCTAACGCTAAGAAGTGCAAGTTTTGAAGTTTTTGGAAAAAATAAATGTGGGATTATACAGGAAAGGTATATCAAACATTTGCAGGTTTGAAACTATAGTTGCAGCTGGTAGCAACAATGGTGCGACCCCCTAAAAAGCACTCAAAACTCCACACTCTACTTTTGCAATCTAAAAAGGAGTCACACCAAAATGTAATTCTAAAACACATCAAAATAGTCCATACTAGAAATCCCAAACTGAAACTTCAAATCAGCTCCAACGGTGATTCTTGGTTGGAATCACACCACAATCTAGCTAGGGAATATTTTGCAATTCCAAAACTAGAAATCTATGAGGATTTTGTCTTCAAAAATTGAAGAGAACCAAAGCCATTTCGATAGCATAACATTATCATTTTTCAACATATCCAAATGAGCCCCCAACACCTCATTTTATAGCTTTTTTTGTTGCCTTTTTGAAAAAACGCTTTTTGTTTTTTCGAAAAAAGCGATTTTTGTGTTTTTGCTGTTTTTTTTTCGAAAAAAGCACTTTTTGCTTTTTCCTGAAAAATGGCATTTGGTTTTATATTAAATAATTCGTTATGTGCAAACATTTAATCACCTTTCCATCAAATTCCCTTCTAAAATAAAACAAAACATTTTTCATGTGCAAGACACATGAAATAAAATACCTTTTCAAATGCTCCTCCCAAGATCTACTGTAGATGAGTATGTCATCAAAGAAGATTAGAACATACTTACGAAGCTGCTTACTAAAAACTCTGTCCGTGCATGACTGAAAGGTGGCTGGTGCATTTATGAAGCCAAAAGGCATGACAAGAAACTCAAAGTGCACAAAATGACATTTGAAAGTTGTCTTCTCCACATCCTCTTCCCTCACTCCTATCTGGTGATATCTTGTTCTAAAATCAATTTTGGAGAAGTAAACTGCCCCATGCAACTCATCAATGCGCAGGATGGGATACCTGTTCTTTATAGTCTTTTTGTTCAAGGCCCTGTAGTCCACACACATGCACGTAGTCCCATCCTTCTTCACCAATACAACTAAAGAAGCAAATGGGCTCTTACTAGGTCTTATGTGTCCCATCTCTATAAGCTCCTGAATGACCTTCTCTATCTCATCCTTGTGCCTCTTAGGATGATGATAGAGAGTGGTAATAACTGGTTTGGCTCCCTCCTGAAGCTCAATGACATGCTCAATGCCTCTATCGGGTGGCCTCCCTAGAGGTATACTACCAAACACTTTGCTCCTTTTGGTAAGGAGCTCCTGTACATCTGGTGGATAGGTCCTCTTGACCTCTTCAGTGACTGTAGGCATAATAATGCACTCTGCTGCCCACTCAACTTGATCATGTCTAAAAAGTCTTTCCATGCTTGAAGGAAACAACACGTGGTCCTTCGTTAAACAAGCCCCTCAAAATCACATTCTTACCCTCTGATTTAAATTTCAGCTTCATGGTCTGAAAATTGAGAGTAATCTCTCCACAGAATGAAGCCATTGAATGCCCAACAGTGCATCCGTATCACTTATGCCCACCACATAAAAATCCTCCTTAATCTCATGATTTCCCGACTGAACACTCAACTTAGGAACCATCCTGGTACATTGGATAATAAATCCATCGGTGACCATAACTCTAAAACCACCCACCTACCGTGTCTGAAGTCCTCTACGTGCCACTAAGCCCTCATCAATGAAGTTATGGGTAGCCTTTGTATCAATCAATGCTATCATACGCTGCCCCTATATCACTCCTCTAATGCTCAATCAATGCTATCATACGCTGCCCCTATATCACTCCTCTAATGCTATCATACGCTGCCCCTATCATACGCTGGCAATTGATGGATTATGTCTCCCCGGCTTGACCCCATTCGATCGAAGGTGAACTGCAGTCTACTAGAGTGTGATGGACGGGGTGGCTAGCATAGATCGTCGCAAGTCGGTTGGATCCGGCATTGCTTCCCATGGTCGGAGGTAGAGACCCTGACCGACAGTGACCTCGTGGACAACTTCTAATCCTCCCACCCAAGGCATGCCTTCGGCAGCCGAAGGCAGGCAACTATAATGGCGGGTGGGGTTTGCTGCCAGTGAGCCATTGCCTAAGCGTGTTAGTCAATGCCAATGACCCGGAATAGGAAGTAGATCTGCTGTTTCTTTAGTGATCGATTCTGAATAGACTCATTTTTTTGGAAACTATGGAGCTGTGCTAACATCCCACTATTGGCCTCCACCTTCTCACCTTCCTCCACCTTCTGACCTTCTTCTGAAGCCTTTTCATTGTCACTTCCTTCTGTATCAGCTTGCTGATCTGATTTTTTTGATGCAACTTCCTCATCAAACTGGTACTCAATAAGCAATGCTTTTGCCTTGGTTGAGCATTTATGGCCTTGTGTGTATGGCTCTTTGCATTTAAAGCACAAACCCTTTCTTGTTAGCTCATTACGGGTCTCACTATCTATTTTGGTGTATTGTTTATTGGGCTGCTCATGTTCTTTTGTGATGATTTTCTTGTCTTTATCCTTCTTTTGTAGCGTACCATTTGACTGAAATTTACTCTTGAAGGCTGATGTCTCCATGTCTCTAGCCTTTTTGATAGCTTCTTGAAGGGTAGGAGGGTTAAAAGCTTTGATCCAACTCCTTAGAGGATCAAAAAGTCCATCTATGAACAACACTATTAGTCTTCTCTCAGAAATATCAGTAAGCACGGATCACTTCTGGAAATCTGCAATGTATGAATCCACTGTACCCCATTGTTTTAGTTGAGCTAATTCCTTAAAGTGCAGTTCAGGGTCCTTGTCAAATCTTTCAATCAGTCTTTCAGTGAACTCCCTGTATGAAGTTATTTGTGTGTGCCCCAAAGTCAACATACCATTATACCACCATTCATGAGCAACACCATCAAGGTGTATAGAAGCATACTGGATTGACTCCAACTCAGGCATAGGGTTTAGAGTGAAGTAAGTGTCAAGTTTCTGTATCCATGCTCTCGCTGCCATTTTTCCGGAACCATCAAAGTATGGTAGTGTAAGATTTCCCACTTTCCTCAATAGGTCATTGTGCTGGTCCCTATTCCCCCTTTTGTTCAAATGTCTCATTCTCAAATCAATGTAGTCTCTAAGAGATATATCCTGCTGAAAACTAGGCCTTGCATCAAGCCAATCTTGCCTAAACTGATCTTGTTGTTCCAACAAAGTGAGCTCAGGATTAATCGGTGCTTCTATCCTAGGTGGAAAATTGGGCATAAGGGTCCTTGCCAAAGCTCCCTGATTACCCGCTCCTCGTTGTCCTACTCTGTTTCCTTGTGCCATTTGGTCCATTCTCTGTATTAATTTTGCTATCCGATCATTAGTTACTTGTGCTTGTTGGGCTGACCTACTTTGTCCTCTAACCAAAGCATCAAGTAAGAGCTTCAATTTGTCTGGAGGTTCCTCATTCCTTTCGTTTCTGTCACCTTCATCACCCCTATCTCTCATGTTTCCAATGCTAGATGACCGACTAGATGATTGTTCTGATTGCTGCCCTTCCTCTGATGATGGCCAATGCTCCCAATAGCCCTCTTCTCTTTTCCTACTTCTTTCTAAGTATCTTCTTTCCCTATCACTCAAGCTCATAGAAAATCACACCCACTGGATGGCAGGACCTTATGCACTCTGATACCACTGTAATATAAGACCCCAACTTTTTTTTGCTTTTTTCTGATTGCTGATAGTGATTGTGTTTGAGTTTGATTGCTTGAGATTTCAGTGTTCCATTCAACGTTTCAACATGATAATGTATTGATAACATAAGAGCAGAAAATAACAATGAACAACTACTTGCAATGAACAATTTTTCAACATAAGACTGTTTTTTATATCAGAAATTTCTGAGATTACAAAATGTTTTTCAGACTTCACAATCAATTGAAAACAGACTCAGAAAGGAACTTTCAGACCTGGAAAGAACGTCCAAAAGAGCAGCAATGAGGCTCTTTATAGGCATCGAACAACACCCAAGCATTTGGTAAACAATCTCCTTGCTCTCCAACGCCCAGACCACAATATTCAAACCTCAATGTTCAACAACAAAAAACAATACATAAGCAGGTCATAACATGAAGTTTTATCACCAACAAAGTCTTCCCCAGCAGAAGTTCGATCTGCTCTAGTAATTCCCAAACTCACTCAAAAATTGCAATCTTATACTTGAAATAATTGCCTTGAGAAGAGCCATCTAAGGAGCCAATACCCATTTTGAAAGCATAGTCTATCTCAAAGATATGAGCAAATATGTGAGTTCAGGTCCAGAAAAGATAGTGCCCAAAAATTGATTAGAAACACACCAAAACCTCAAGAAAACCACGCCAAATTGAAACTAAGCAAACCCACACCAAAACCAAATAGGAAACTCCTCGAAAGAATTGAAAAATCTTTATTTTCAAAGCTTGTATCTGCAAATTGAAGTCCAAATTTGGTTCCTGATTGACACCACGCTTCTACCAACTAGGGCAGGTCTTGCACTGCCGAAACTAGCCTTAGATATCAAGGGTTTTCATCCTCAACTCCGTTTCTCAGACATTCTGTTAAAATACCAGCAAAATCTGTGTAAGCAGCCAAATCAACCATGAGCAAATGAGGTTACAAAAAGAACTTTTAAAAGCTTCACCTCCAAATTAGGGCGACCAAACTTCAACCCTAAAAATCAACGCCACTTTTACATTTGCTTTTGATTTTAATTTGATTTTCAACTCAACCTTTAGGCAAGAAGGTCGACCCTCTTATCCAACCTTTAGGATTGCTTTTGATTTTCAACTCAACCTTAGCGACATGATACCAACTGATAATGTGCTGCTGAGAATAGCCTGACCTGGTCTAGCTTACCCAAAATAGACTTACTATTTTTAGGAAGTACTAAAAATAGCAAGTAACCACCAAAAGCTCAAATTGGAGAAATAGCTGCTAAGCTCAAAGACTCACTGTAGACAGTGAGCACCATACTAGCCCTGCTAAAAATAGAAAGTCTCCTTGAATACTGCAAACCCAACACCCAAGAGCTGGAATTGAGTCCCCTTACCAGAACCACTTAGCCTACAGGGACTTTGGAATAGGCTAAAGGTGATGTCCACTGGTCAGAGGCTAGGAGGGGACATTACACAAACTCAGTTTATGGTTTACTTATATGTCAAATTAAGTGTTTGGAAAAATCATCTTTCAATTGTTGGTATGTGGCGACTGATCATGCTATACTGTTGGGATGGGGGTTGCAGTAGGGCATTATTCTTGAGATTGTAATATGTTTTGCACTAGATAATAAAATCATTGGATGGCTGCGGTTTTGTGGATGTGGCCCAGATTGGGTGAACCACGTTAAATTCTCTGTGTCTTGTTTCTGCTCTAATTTTCTGTGTGTTTTATTTTTTTGTTTTATTGATCAAATCTACATTTAATTGTTAGATATCTGTCTTCTAACCCTAACAAGTGGTATCAGAGCAAGGTTGTGTTCAGTTATCCTTTGCAGGAAAGTCTCATGGTTGAGTGGGAGTAATGGCAGACGAGGGTAAGTTGAAGGTTGAGAAGTTCAATGGGTAGAACTATCAGTTATGGAAGATGTAGATGGAGGACTACCTCTATTAGAAGGATTTATGGCAGCCATTGGAAGGGAAAACCAAGAAACCCTCAACAATGTCTGATGAGGACTAGGATATTTTGGACATAAAGGAACTTGGTGATGGGAGATATAAAATACTTTCATTTAAGGCTTTTTATGTTTAAAAAGACTTGTTGTTATTGTTAATTGACATGACTGGCGATAGACAATAGATTAACATATTTGCTTATTTTACTTTATGTTTAACTAAATTAGCGAATATTTTGGAAGTAATAGCTTATGTTAAATGCGTTGCTTTATGATGACTTTGGATAAGATAATTATGCTGCATTGATCTTTATTACCACGATTGTTGTCCTTTTCTTAAGGGTTTTAAACAGGGTATCTTAAAGGTTGATGAGATGGTTAAACTCTCTGTTTAATCATGAGGAATGACTATGCCATAGATAAGCCCTGTTGGATGATGAGTCACTCAAAGTCTGAATTGACTTCTTTATAGTCGGTTGAGGAACTTTTACTTCCAACACCAATCTGGCATAGTTTTGGCATAGTCCTCCTTAGTCCACTTCAGTTCTATTTTTAGTTTCATTTTGTAATCTGTAGTTGGTCGCCTTAAGTTTTGGCAGTTAACGCCATGTTAGAAGCTAATAAGGATATTTAAATATCCATATTTCGGTCTTAGTTAGGAGTTAGATAATTTGCAATCAGAATTTCTGTAATCACAAGCAATACTTTGTTTTGCGTTCTACTTTTGATCAATGAGAAGGGAAGCAAGAAGTTAATCAATTCACTGTGTTAAAGGATCTTACCTGAGGAATAGCAGGGCCCGCTCAACCTTTGGAACGATCTTATGGTATTTTTGTTAAGTGCTGTTATTTTCTAATTCATTAATATTAAATCTGTAGTAGAAACTCATTTTGAATTGTTCAATCGTTGAAATCATCTTCTACCTTGATAAATGTTAAAATTGGATAATTACTTTTGTTTACAATTACGTTTCGAAGTTTCAGTTTTTTATGGTTAAGATCGAATTGTTAGAATGGTTAGATTTATTTATTAGAAATGTTGAATTGAACCATTAGATTCGTTATCAGGTTTCTTAGATAAATTAGATTTAGATGTTGTTCGAATCGGTTAAACTTGATGTTTGTTTGTTGAGTTTCATTAAAGCAATGTTAGGAATTTATGGAAAGATGGAGTTGAAGTCTGTTCAGAATTTGTTAATGGAGATTAGCCCTTATGCTTTTTAGAATAATCGTCATTTTCCTGCAATTCATTCTTGCTCTTAAATTAGCATTTACTTTCCAGCAATTAAGTTATGGATTTCTTTTGAAGCAAAATAGAATTAATTTGAATTCCGTGTTGTAGATTAAGAATTAAAGTAATCATTAATTGTCTCCATGAATTGGTCTAAATCGAAGTCAATTAAGTCAGAATTAAGTCAACAGGACTTTAAATTAGAAGCTAAAATAGATTTAAATCTTAGGAATTAGTCGCTACAGTTTAGCTCCTGAAAGCTCACGAAGAGCTCCCGAGAGCTCCTGAGAGCTCCTGAAGTAGGCAAAACGATACCTGAAGTCGCTTTTTACAGTGCAAACCCCCCCAAAAGAATCCGTGCCAACTATCCTTATCGCATGTTGCTCTGAGACACACCTGGTTCGATAAAAGAATTAATTAAATGATGCAAGTTGTGACATCAATGACTTTGCCCATCATTTTTGGCACTGTTGCCGGGGATACTTAAACGATTTGGCTATTTAGTGTGAAGCCTTTGTGTTGATAGGGAAGAGAGATCTGAAATTGTGGATGAGATGAAACAGAGACCAACTAGGAAGGTTTCTTCCACGAAACGTTGACATTAGGGGAAATCTTGATTTTGATCAAGAGGATATCCAACAATACCAGATTGAAAATCAAGAAATTAATCAGGAAAACCCCATTGAAAATCAAGAGGAGAACAAAAATCCATTTCCAGGAGAAGAAATGGGTGACCAACGTCCCCTAGCAAATAGGACCTTTTGAAATCCTATCAATCTTGAAAGACAGCTTGATGAGCCTCCTATGAAAGACATTTCGCCCTTAGTTCTTCCAACATTTAGGGGAAAGACTGCAGAAGACCCTGATCAATTGCTGTTTGAATTCAAAATCTTATGCCAAACCTATGATTATTCAACTGATAATCAGAAGTTGAATTTGTTTCCTTCTACTTTGAAAGAATCAACTTTAAGATGGTTTATGGGTTTAGGATTAGGAATGATTAGGACTTGGGAGCAGATGGAGACTGAATTCTTGGACAAATACCAGGATTACTGTCGAGTGAGAGATAGAAAGGAGGAACTGTTTCGCATAAGGCAACTAGAAGACGAAAGTCTAGAAGACTATGCTGATAGATTTCAATTTGTGCATCAACGGTGCACAAATGGGTTGGATGATGAAATCAGTAAAACAATTTTCTTGAGAGGGATTGAAGATGAGTCTAGAGAGTCCTTGAACCTGATGGAAAAGGGAGACATTAACAAGCTTTCCTTGGACGACATTGTGGAGATCTGTAGAAACTACTCTAGAACTAGAGTGGGGTCTTAAAACTCCAGAAGGAACAAGGCTCACACCATTGATGTATTAGAAGTAATGGAAGAATTGGTGAACATGAAGATTGATCTGCTACTACATCTTAACATGCAAAGAGAAAAGAGAACCACTGAACCCTTGTCAATTTATTGTTCCAAATGTAGGGGAAAACACCTTTTGAGGGAATGCCCATTAAATTAGGTTGAAATCTGTGAGATTTGTGAAAAAACACACCTGGCCAGTTCCTGCAATCTTTTAGCAGGAATAAAAAGTAATATCAAGAAACCACCAGTGGTTGAAGAAGAGCTCAATTATGTTGGCCAAAGACCTCAGAACCAAGGGTATAACACAAATCAAAGACAATATGGTTCATAGTCAAACTGGAATCAAAACCCATGGCAGAACCAAAATCAATGGACCCCCTAATATCAGCCACAACCCCCACCTACATATTGGGGACACCCAGAGTGGATGAATCCCCAATGAAGCCAATCCCAGTGGCAAGCTAACCGACAACCACAATGGCAAGCAAATCAATCCTCATGGCAACAAAATCAAAATCAATTCCAGCCATGGCAAAATCAGGGACAAAAATGACCCTGGGGACAAACACCTCCGGCCCTTAATGCCCCTAATGCTTCCAATGATCAAGTGAATCAACCTCAAATGCCAGCTCAACCGGTTCCCAATCCAAAAAACGCACGAACTGATACAAACAACCCTAATGTAAATGTAGTAGATGTTAATGACATACAGTTGCGAAGTCGAAATGTGCAAATTGCACCAACTAAGAAAATTCTAGAAAGAGAGGAAGAAAACAAAGAACAAATGTTGGAAGGGAAACAAATTGTCGAACAAGCTCCCTATCCCGAGAGATTGCACGAAGGGAAAACTAATCCTCAAACCTCTTCCCCTAACTACATGAATGTAATCGATTCACAACTTCTTAGAGAGTTGAAAAAGATTAACATTGAGATACGTCTCTTATAGGCAATCAAAGATATACCCGAGATCAATTAGTTAGTAAAATCCCTTTGCATGAAAACGCCAGGAAGGAAAAATAAAATTCCTTCAACAATTCAAGTAGGGACTAAACTTACTAATGTGTTATTAGGAAGACTGCTTCCACAGAAATATAATGATCTTGGTAGTCCTGTCATAACACTGAGTATTAATGGAATTGAAATACCAAGTTGAAAAGCTAGGAATGACAACAATTCAGCCAACAAGAACTGTTTTACAGTTGGCTGATCAATCAACTACAAAACCAAAAGGTATTATAGAAGAAATTATGGTCACAATTGATACATGGGATTACCCAGTCGACTTTTTGGTTATGAAAGCCAGAAGGAAAGATTCTGGATACCCAATCATATTAGGCAGACCATGGTTGGCTACTGCTGTAGCCTTAATTGACTGTAGATCAGGAAGCATGATAATCACCAATGGACAAAAAAAAAAAAGAATTGTCACTTTATCCACTTGCACAACCATCAATTCAAACAAACACTCAACTTTGGGTGGATGAGGATTTAGAATCAAAAGGTGATGGTATTGTGGAATTAGCAATGGTAACCATAAGCGAACATATCCAAGAATGTGAAGAACAAGAGATAATTTCAGAAAATGAGCAAGATAATTGTCAAACAACATTACATGAACAATATTGTTGTCCTTTGAATACTCTTGTTGAGAAATCAATAAATTCTAAAACAGACACAAAGGAGATTACAGTAGTAGGAGATAAACCCCTTAATATCAATTCAACCTTATCCCCAACGCAAGAGGAAAAATTGAAAGAAATTTTAGAAAAACACACCGGAGCGTTTGCTTGGGAATATATCGATATAAGAGGTATCCATCCTTCAATCTGTAGTCATCACATCTACACAGAAGATGTCAGACCAATAAGACAAGGACAAAGGCGAATTAATCCTGTTCTTTGTGACATTGTTAAAAAGGAAATTGAGAAGCTGCTTAACGTAGGATTCATATACCCAATATCTGATAGTTAGTGGGTCTCTCCACTGGTTATAGTTCCAAAAAAAAATGGTAAATGGCGAGTCTGCATAGACTATAGAGAATTGAATAAGGCCATGAAAAAAGACCATTTCTCATTGCCATTTATCGACCAAGTACTAGACAACCTAGCAGGAAGCAACTACTTCTCATTTCTTGATGGCTTTAGTGGATATAACCAAATCCAAGTAGCCCCTGAAGATCAAGACAAAACTACCTTTACCTGTCCTTGGGGTACGTATGCATATACAGTCTTACCATTTGGACTATGTAATGCACCTGCGACATTTCAAAGAGCAGTACTTGCAATATTTGCAGATTTCACCACTTCATGTGTAGAAATCTATATGGATGACTTTACAGTCCATGCTAAAACATTTGATGAAGCATTACAAAACCTAGAAAAGGTTTTACAATGCTGCAAAGATCATAGGTTATCACTCGATCATGAAAAAAGTTCCATTATGATGACAGAGGGAATTGTTCTGGGACATCACATCTCAAAAGAGGGGATACAGGTTGATCCCAAGAAAGTTGAGATCGTACACAACATTGAAATCCCTAAGAACCAAACTGGAGTACAAAGTTTTCTTGGGCATGCAGGGTATTACAGAAGATTTATAGAAGGATTTAGTAAAATTGCATCACCACTATTTACCCTGCTCAAGAAAGAAGAAGAATTTGTATGGATAGAGGATTGTCAGAAATCCTTTGAAACAATCAATATAGCCCTAACAACTTCACCCATTATCAAAGGACCAATTTGGGGAGAGCCTTTTCACATACATGCAGATGCATCTAATTTGGCCATTGGTGCAGTATTAGGACAACAAGATGAAAATGATGCTATGCATGCAATTTACTATGTTAGCAAAAACTTAAATCTTGCTGAAAGAAACTACACAACAACAAAAAAGGAATTTTTAGCTGTAGTATATGCAATAAATAAATTCAGACATTATATTACAATTTATAAAATCTACGTACATACAAACCATGCTGCAATCAGATATCTAATGAATAAAGCAGTGGTAGGTGGACGCATTATCAAATGGTTACTCTTATTGCAAGAATTTGATGTAACTATCGTTGATAAGCCTGGAAAGGACAATGTTGTTGCTGACTTTCTTTCCAGAATTGTTTTATAGGATAACCAAGAGCCAGTGGATGATGCATTTCCAGATGAACACTTATTTGCTATATCAATTCATCCACCATGGTTTGCTGATTTGGCAAATTACCTTGTTACAAAAAAATGTCCAAGTCAATTCAGTCATAAGCAAAAAAAGAGGTTAATCTATGAAAGTTCCAGATTTCAATGGATTAATGGTCTTGTATTTAAATTATGTCCTGACCATGTTTTACGCAGATGTGTAACACAATTGGAAGTTTATGATGTAGTGCATGCCTGCCATCACGAACCTGAAGGGGGACACTTTTCAGTTGTAAGAACAGTTCACAAAATCTTGGGGGCTGGCTACTTTTGGCCAACAATGACAAAGGATGCAACATTCTTTGTCAAACACTGTGATGAGTGCCAAAGAATGGGGAGGCCTACAACAACCATGGAGATGCCGTTGCAGCCACAAATAGCTCTTGAAACATTTGAAAAGTGGGGCATCGATTTTGTGGGACCGATAGATCCATCTTCAAGAGGGCAGCGATATATCCTTGTTTGTACCGATTATGCAACAAAATGGGCTAAAGTGAAGGAACTACCAACAACAAAAGAAGATAAAGTTGCAAAAATTTTGTACAAGAAAATTCTCCAAAGGTTTGGTGCACCCAGAGAAATTATTTTAGATCAGGGACCGCAATTTGTGTCAGCAATGATGGAAGCATTTTTACAGAGGTACCAAATAACTCGTAGAAAATCTTTGCCTTATCACCCACAGGCGAATTGACAAGTAGAGGTCACAAATAGAGAATTAGAGAATATTCTGACAAAAACAATTTCTTTGAGGAAAACAGATTGGGTAGATAGGCTAGATGAAGCAGTCTAGGCCTATAACACCACGTGGAAAACAACGATTGGGTTCTCCCCATATGAACTTGTGTATGGAAAGAAACCAGTCATGCCAATTGAATTTGAGTTGAAAACATTGAAGACATCAGTAGAAGTTGGGATTCACTTGCCAGAAGCAGAGAAAAACAGAATTTTGCAGCTTAATAGACTTGATGAAATGAGAATGGAGGCACTTCAGCATATAGAAGTGATTCAAAAGCAAAGGAAGGAATGACACGATAAACATATTGTGTCTAGACAGTTCAGAGAGGGAGATTGGGACGCTGTTATTTGATTCCAGATTTGAAGAGTTTAAAGGAAAGTTCCATACCAGATGGTTAGGACCCTATGAGATACAACAAGTGTTCGAGAATGGAGTTGTCCTAGTTAGTTCCAATTGATGGAGAGAAAAGAGTTATGTTAGTCAATGGTCATTGACTGAAAACTTACCATAAGCCAGCAACAAAGGAGGAATTTCTGGATGAAGTGCAACACATAATTGAACATTTTTTGGAAGATATCTCTTCCATGAGAGAAGATCTTTGAACCTTTGAAGAAGGCACAAATAAACAAGGTAAATTGAAAACCAGCAAATGGCGGTTTACCTTGAGAAAAATGGAAGTAAATTGAAAACCAACAAATGGCGGTTTACTTTCGGTTAAAAAAAAAAAAATGATGACTGAAAACCAGAAATGGCCGTCTATCTAAGTTAACTTCTGAAAGCTCCTGAAGGCTCCTGAAGAGCCCCTCAAAAGCTCCTAAAGGCTCCTGAAGATCTTGAAGACTGAAGACTCTGAAGACTCTGTTTTTGCTTGATAGCTCCTTAAAAGCTCCTGAAGACTCCTGATGAACTCCTGAAGGCTCCTGAAGAACTCAAAGGCTCAAAATAAATTAAGGTGCGCATTTAATGTGAATATTGTTTCAAATTTATTTTCTAAAGTAGTTAGATTAATTTAAAATAGGTAAGTATTTATGAATCTAGACATCTCTGCCATAATGTTAATTAATGATAGTAATAAATCCACTTTTAATCATTTCAAAAAGCGGCGGATTGTCAGAATAAGGAATGATGTGACATGAATGATGTCATTCGAGGACAACCGATCTCTTCGTGATTCGGTTGTCTTTTCAAAAATCCTCCCAAGTACATGACGAACTGTGTGATGAATGCCGCCAACCTTGCGAATTGAATTGCAAGTTTCAAGTTATGGCATGCGAATCGTCTCGAGCAGTAAAGGAAATAAATGCAGGAGATTAATGGCATGTTATGTCATTTTCAAAATTGGCTGCTCCCAAATCAAGAAACAAATCATTACACATTTTTGGTAAGTAATTTGGACTGTCAGTTGAAGTCCGCCGTTTTTGATAGAGAAAGATGGGGAATAAGAGAAATTTTGAACCAGAGAACTTCAATTTTGATTCAGAGACAAGAAGATTGTTAGAAGAAGCTGGGTGGCTAAATTTTGTGATGTAGTATGAAGGCTTCTAGCCAAAAATGGTTTGGGAATTTGTGACAAACTTCAATGTGAATGTCACTAGGGTAGGGGAGAAATAATTGAAGTCACACCAGAAATTATAAGTGAAATTTCTGGGATTCCAAATGAAGGAAAACCGGTTAACAAAGGCTGAGTTAAGTTTGAGAAATTGGTGGCTGCATTTCACCAGGAGCCGAAAAGAAGGCCAGAGATACAAATGCACAAAGGAGACTAGCGTGGCATAGCTTGTAACAGTTTGGACGAGCCATGGAGGACTGCTGCGACTTGGCTTATGAAGTTCTTCACCTGCGATGGGCAATATGGTACGATACTGGGTCCAAGAATGCGGCTTTTAATACATTTAAGGTATGGTTAGACAAAACCTTCAGCTAGGATAAATTTGCCAGCGTTCTTATTTCAACGAATTTCTTCCATGATTTTGAGAGTGAAAGCTAGGGGGGAATCTTCTATGAAATACCAGGGGTTGATACATTTGATAATTAAATACCATTTCTTAAAAAAAGAAACTTGGAAGCAGGGCTGGTTAGAATTTTTGTCTGCGCCTATAGGAAAGCAAAAAGGGAGACCCACAAGGGGACCCTCAAACCAAAAGACAAAAATGGAGGAAGGAGAATCTTCCAAGAAAAGGGGAAAAAGAAAATTGCCAGAGATATCTAGGGTAACCCGTACTAGGTCAAAAAAGAAGAGACAAGAAGTACATGAGGAAAACCCTAGTCATGCTGAAACTGTTGTGTCCACTCCTGAAGAGGCACCTATGAGTCAAATCCCTGTTTCCAGAAGCCCTGTTAAATCCCCTGAACATGAAGATACCCGTACCCTTGTACAATCTCCTGAGAGACCTCAAAGTCCCCTTGAAAACCCAATGCCGACTCCTGAAGACAACTCTATTTTTGAAGTCTACGACTTTGCTGAAGAGTTTGGCGCATAATTCGAAGAGCAAGAGGCCTCTGAAGAATTTGAACAAGAAGAGACTATGAAATCCCCTATACCTTCCCCACAACATAAGAAGAGGAAAGGGAAAGAGCCTTTAATTGAAGAAGGACCCCACGAAGCATTGAATACAGAGGAATTAGAGACTGGGGAATTACTGAGAACAATGAAAATGTCCCGTTTAGAGGCTGAATTAGAACAAGAAAGAAGAAATGTGCAATTCTTTGAAGAAAAATTAAGAAGAAAAGAAGAAGAATTGCAACAATTAGTCTGCAAAAATCAAGCAATGGAAAGCCAAGTTGAACAAAATGACGCAAGGATTACAGAACAGTTAAGTAAAACAAAGGATTTCCTGCAACAAGCTAGTGTGCAAGCATTAGTAAGTGTTCAGGAAATTTCAAGATTAAAAGAAGAGTTGCAACGGAAAGAAGAAGAATTAAAGCAACAATCCATGCGGTTCTATGCGCAAGAAGCCTCTACTTCCACTGCTCCTCCACGCAACCTTGCATTACCTTCCGTTATCCCTCATATTCCTCCCACTCCTCCAGTGTAACCTACTCTAGTTCAGCCTCGATACCGTTCTTTGGCAGTTTTGAAATATAAGGAAGAAAACAAAGTGTTGAAAGAGCAGATACAAAATTTAGAAAAAGAAAAGAATGCGACTGAGAGAAGACTTGATCAGGTGGCAGAAGTTAGTTCTGCCATGCTTTCCATGAGAAGACCAGCTGCAACGTATTCTTTGTTTCTTAGAGAAAAGTTTTTAGAATGGAAAATAAATTAGTTAATTTTGGGAAGGAGTCTAGATTACAATGAAGATCATGATTTCCTTAAAGATTACTTTAACAGCCACCCTGACATTCAGGATTTAATGTGTGAGTTTTACCAACATGGATTTTTAATGGGGGACAATGATGACTCAATGTTGAATATATATGTTGGTGAGCTTCAAATAAGATCATTTGTTTCTTTAATGCAAAATCAGGTGGATTGGTCAAATAGAATGGATAAGTACAAAGAAGCTCAAAGAAAATATGGGTTACCAATGAGACCTGAAAAGCCCCATGCTGAATTATATATCAAAGCTGTAAGATCAGTGGTTAGGTGAAATGATGTTAATCCCCTCTATGTCTCAAATTTGTTTGATAGCATTGCAGCATTCCAGAATGTTGAAGCAACACTCCCGTCGTTAGCACTACGGTCTTGTGATCACTCTAATCAGTCAGGAGAAGGGAGCCAATTAGTCCGAATAATATCAGTTGGAGCTTAGTCAGAGTCGGGCATGTCATCACTCTAATCCAACAACAGAAAGAATTCTGGGTAGGCATGAGATTCAGAATGCTGATTATTATTATGCCAGCACCAAAGCTAAAGGAAACGACAAATATACCAGCTCTAGTAATGAGGGTGTGGTTTGAGAACTTGAGACAAAACTATGGCTATGCACTTAATACTAGATTGCCGGAACAGTATAGGGAAGGTGTATTTGACTGCTGCATTTGGATGGAGGCACTAAACAGAGAGAAAGAGAACACCATAGTTCTAGATGATGAACCATGAGGACATGGTCCAAAGCAAGTTGGGGAGAAATGATGGGAGATATAAAATACTTTCATTTAAGGCTTTTTATGTTTAAAAAACTTGTTATTGTTAATTGACATTGTTAATGTTAGGATCAGATTTAATAGAAATCGGGAAATGCAACACAATGACAGCAGATACCCTGGGAAAACCCTCCTCTTGAGGGAGAAAAACCCAGCCTCAAATATATCTCTTATATATTGAAATGTCAACACAAATGTCTCCTTTACAAAGGCCAATATGAAGGCCAGAATATAAGCATCAAACTTATGATGCAACACAGATACAGCCAGATGCAAAACTCTGTAAACTCAGCCTTCAACAATCTGCACTTGATGAAGAACTCGCACAGCTCTTGAATAATTCGAACTTTCTGTACAAGACAGCTTCACACACCCACAGAATAATTCCTCCAGCTGCATCTATCTTCAGCTAAAAATAAAGCTACATGCAAAAGCAAGGAGACGCACAAGGAGGGCAGTTACAATTGCTTAATTTAGAGATTCTTATGCAAAGATTCCTCTGCATGACAGAAGGAATGATAAATGCATGTCAGAATGCAGATTCTCCTGCATGACAGTTATGACAATTAATGAATGTTCTTCTGCATGTCAGTTACGCCAATTTTGGAAGATTCACATACATGACAGAAGATACCTCCTGCAGCTACTGAAACATTAACACTCCCTCTTAGCTAGGGAGGTATCTTTTCAGATAACCATGCACAAGTGTGATGTTGTCATCTCATCATGACATCCACCATGGCTACTCCAAGAGAATGAAACCAAGGGCTTTCACCTCAAGTCTCGCTCGCAGAGAGAAATGCATTAACAAGGGCTGCTACCTCAAATCTCTCTCGCAGAGAGAAATGCATTAACAAGGGCTTTCACCTCAAGTCTCTCTCGCAGAGAGAAATGCATTAACAAGGGCTGATACCTCAAGTCTCTCTCGCAGAGAGAAATGCATTAACAAGGGTTGATACCTCAAATCTCTCTCGCAGAGAGAAATGCATTAACAAGGGCTTTCACCTCAAGTCTCTCTCGCAGAGAGAAATGCATTAACAAGGGCTGATACCTCAAATCTCTCTCGCAGAGAGAAATGCATTAACAAGGGCTTTCACCTCAAGTCTCTCTCGCAAAGAGAAATGCATTAACAAGGGTTGATACCTCAAATTCCTCTGTCTCAAAGGAAAATGCATTAACAACAGATCTCCATGATGATGAAACTCCCTCTGAAGCTCCAAGTACTTGCATCAACCTTCTGACCTCCTCGTCCAAGGTTGCTTCTGATGAATTGTCAAACTCCCTCTGAATGTAAATTCCTCCTCTTCGAAGAAACTAATCTCAAAGACAACTTGAATAAGTTCTTTGTCTTCAAGAGATGTCTCCAGTTAAGTTTATCTCTTCAGCCTGCATGAATTCCTCACAAGATGCCTCAAGCTCTTCTTTTCTAGGCAATCTCTCATCACCCTCTTGCTCCTTGATCCGTCCTGGAAGCATTTAGAGAGAGATTACTAATAGTTTAAACTATCCAGAAGAAATATCAAAGCTAGAATCATACATGATTCACTATCTCAATGTTATAGCATGAATTAATCTACATCATTATTCAAAGGCACAAACATAAGATACTTATCTCTTTATGTTGGTACACTAATGAGCTAGACCTGTAGCTGTGTCTCATCTTCGCCACCTTCACTCGAGCTCACCCTCATGGAAAGTGGGAATATGAAACGACCGTTTATCAAAGATTGAAGACTCCATTTAAATCTTGAGATCACATTATGAATCAACGCACCCAAACTCATGTGATGAAAGAGTTTAAGTAATTAAAAGAGTAAAAAATCATCACGACTTCCTTCCATAAACGTGGCCTTTCGCTTCCCAAGCTTGTAAACAGAGATTGCAGCTCCAAGAAACTCAAGTCTCAGCACACTTAATCAGAGTTCTGAATAAATTCAAGCTTTAGTCTTCTATAGAAAAAGATACAACAGCCGATTAAAGCCAGCAAGCTTTAGTCTTCTACAGAAAAGATACAACAGCCAATTAAAGCTAGCCTTCAAGAGGCACTCCTCGAGACTTCTTCAGAAAAGACATACACCCATGAATTCCAAAGGACTTCACACATCGTGGATGGCAACAAAATAGATTATATGTAACACTCTCGTTAGCTCAAAGAATTTCTGCACACCCAGAACTCAAAACAAGCAATAGAATAGAATCTGGAAAGTCACGGCTTCACATCAAGTGAAACTAGCCCAGAAGTTACTCATACTTTCATACTGCCCATGCCTAAAGAGGTGTCAATAAATATATAACATTCTCATATCAGTTTTAACAAAACATAACTCCCACACATCAAGACCCCTTTGAACAGCAACATGACATTTACCCGCACTGTAGAAGATAAGTCAACACAAATAGCATTGATTCCATCACTTTCTTTCCATGGCACTTGCACACATAGACTCAACAGCTTTTCCCATGCCTTCTAAACTCCACTGTGCCACAAGAGACTGTGTTCTTGTTAGACCAAATCTGATCGGATATTTTCGTAGACCCGCTCTGATACCATGTTAATGTTAGGATCAGATTTAATAGAAATCGGGAAATGCAACACAATGACAGCAGATACCCTGGGAAAACCCTCCTCTTGAGGGAGAAAAACCCAGCGTCAAATATATCTCTTATATATTGAAATGTCAACACAAATGTCTCCTTTACAAAGGCCAATATGAAGGCCAAAATATAAGCATCAAACTTATGATGCAACACAGATACAGCCAGATGCAAAACTCTGTAAACTCAGCCTTCAACAATCTGCACTTGATGAAGAACTCGCACAGCTCTTGAATAATTCGAACTTTCTATACAAGACAGCTTCACACACCCACAGAATAATTCCTCCAGCTGCATCTATCTTCAGCTAAAAATAAAGCTACATGCAAAAGCAAGGAGACGCACAAGGAGGGCAGTTACAATTGCTTAATTTAGAGATTCTTATGCAAAGATTCCTCTGCATGACAGAAGGAATGATAAATGCATGTCAGAATGCAGATTCTCCTACATGACAGTTATGACAATTAATGAATGTTCTTCTGCATGTCAGTTACGCCAATTTTGGAAGATTCACATACATGACAGAAGATACCTCCACAGCTATTGAAACATAGAGACATGACTGGCGGTAGACAATAGATTAACATATTTGCTTATTTTACTTTATGTTTAACTAAATTAGCGAATATTTTGGAAGTAATAGCTTATGTTAAATGCATTGCTTTATGATGACTTTAGATGAGATAATTATGCTGCATTGATCTTTATTACCATGTTGTTGTCCTTTTCTTAAGGGTTTTTAACAAGGTATCTTAAAGGTTGATGAGATGGTTAAACTCTTTGTTTAATCATGACGAATGACTACGCCATAGATAGGCCCTGCTGGATGATGAGTCACTCAAAGTCTGAATCGACTTCTTTATAGTCGGTTGAGGAACTTTTACTTCCAGCGCCAATCTGGCATAGTTCTGACATAGTCCTCCTTAGTCCACTTTAGTTCTATTTTTAGTTTCATTTTGTAATCTGTAGTTGGTCGCCTTAAGTTTTGGCAGTTAACGCCATGTTAGAAGCTAATAAGGATATTTTATAAATATCCATATTTTGGTCTTAGTTAGGAGTTAGATAATTTGCATTTAGAATTTCTGTAATCACAAGCAATACTTTGTTCTGCGTTCTACTTTTGATCAATGAGAAGGGAAGCAAGAAGTTAATCAATTCATTGTGTTAAAGGATCTTACCTGAGGAAGAGCAGGGCCCGCTCAACCTTTGGAACGATCTTATGGTATTTTTGTTAAGTGCTGTTATTTTCTAATTCATTAATATTAAATTTGTAGTAGAAATTGATTTTGAATTGTTCAATCGTTGAAATCATCTTCTACCTTGATAAATGTTAAAATCGGATAATTACTTCTTTTTACAATTACGTTTCAAAGTTTCAGTTTATTATGGTTAAGATCGAATTGTTAGAATGGTTAAATTTATTTATTAGAAATGTTGAATTGAACCATTAGAATCGTTAACAAGTTTCTTAGATAAATTAGATTTAGATGCTGTTCGAATCGGTTAAACTTGATGTTTGTTTGTTGAGTTTCATTAAAGCAATGTTAGGAATTTATGGAAAGATGGAGTTGAAGTCTGTTCAGAATCTGTTCATGGAGATTAGTCTTTATGCTTTTTAGAATAATCGTCATTTTCCTGCAATTCATTCCTGCTCTTAAATTAGCGTTTACTTTCCAACAATTAAGCTATGGATTTCTTTTGAAGCAAAATAGAATTAATTTGAATTCCGTGTTTTAGATTAGGAATTAAAGTAATCATTAATTGTCTCCATGAATTGGTCTAAATCGAAGTCAATAAAGTCAGAATTAAGTCAACAGGATTTTAAATTAGAAGCTAAAATAGATTTAAATCTTAGGAATCAATCGCTACAGTTTAGCTCTTGAAAGCTCGTGAAGTAGGCAAAACGATACCTGAAGTCGCTGTTTACAGTGCAAACCCCTCCAAAAGAATCCGTGACAACTATCCTTATCGCATATTGCTCTGAGACACACCCGGTTCGATAAAAGAATTAATTAAATGATGCAAGTTGTGACATCAATGACCTTGCCCATCACTTGGCAATATTTGTTTATGCCTGACACAATCAGTGGCGTTCAATATTACAACAACAAAGACAACTCAAGAGTTGATGCAAACTCTGGTGAAGTTATATGAAAAGCCTCCCGCTTCGAATAAGGTATTTCTTATGAAGCGTTTATTTAATATGAAAATGGTAGAAGGTGGGTCAGTTGTTGATCATTTAAATGAGTTTAATACGGTTACCAGTCAATTAACTTTTGTAAATGTAAACTTTGATAAAGAAGTTAGGGCTCTGTTGATTCAATGTTCTTTGCCTGAAAGTTGGAAAAGCATGGTAATGGTTGTTAGCAATTTTTTTTCTAGTTTGAATACATTGAAATTTGATGACGTTGTTGGTGTTATTTTGAGCGAGGAAATTCGTAGGTAAAGCTTAGGTGGAACATCCATATCAGGCAGTGTTTTGAATGCAGAAAGCAGGGGCAGAACAAAGGAGAGGAAACAATTTTGGAAGTCGTGGGAAGTCACGAGGAAAATCAAAGGACAAAAGGTCCCAATCTAGAGACAAGAGGGATTGTTGGTACTGTGGTAAGCCGGGTCATTTAAAGAAAGATTGCTGGTCTCATAAAAATAAAGGAGACAAAAAGGAAGGCAATAAAGAGGCGAATGCGTTAAGTAATAAATCTGATGAGGATGCTTTGATTCTTTCCCTTGATAATGTTGATGATTCTTGGGTGTTAGATTCAGGGGCTTCATTTCATGCTACGCCCCATAGAAGTTATTTTTTTGATTATGTCTAGGGGGATTTTGGGCTGGTTTATTTAGGAGATAACGAACCCTGTCTGATTGTTGGAAAATGAAGAATCAAGATTAAGTTGCAGAATGGGAATTATTGGCTACTATATGAGGTAAGGCATGTTCCAAAGTTAAGAAGAAATTTAATTTCTGCAGGGCAACTAGACAATGAGGGTTGTGTTGTTACATTTAGTGATAAAAGTTGGAAGGTTACAAAATGTGCCTTAGTGGTAGCAAAAGGTGTGAAAGTAGGCACCTTATATCTTTGTACAGGTCATACTGTTCCTTCTACTTTAGCTATTGCAGATAAAAATCAATGTTCAGGAATAGTTGTTGTAGTTCAGCAGGCAGAAAATCAGATAGTTGTTGTGGATTTTGAATCATCACTATGGTATAATAGACTTGGGCACATGAGTGCAAAAGGTATGAAAGTACTTCATTCAAAGAATGTTTTACCAGGTCTAAAATGTGTTAATATGGATTTCTATGAAATTTGTGTGTATGGCAAACAAAAGAGAGCAAGTTTTCTCAAGGATGGGAAACAAAAGAAAAATGAGAAATTGAAGCTTGTGCATACAGATGTATGGGGACCAGCTCAGGTATCTTCTCTCGGTGGCTCTCAGTTATATGTTACATTAATTGATGATGCAACTAGGAAGGTATGGATTTATTTCCTTAGGTAGAAATCTGATGTATTTGAAACTTTTAAAAAATGGAGAAGCTTGGTTGAGAATGAGACGGGTAAAAAGTTAAAATGTCTCAGATCTGATAATGGCGGTGAGTATTGCAGCAAAGAGTTTGAAGATTATTGTTCCTCAAATGGTATTTGTAGGTAGAAAATAGTTCCAAGGAATCCATAGGAAAATGGAGTGGCTAAGCGCATGAATATAACAATAATGGAGCGTGCACGAACTATGAGATTGCATGCTGGGCTGCCTTTAAACATGTGGGCAGAGGTTGTATACACTGCTATTTATTTAATTAATAGAGGTCCCTCTAATCCCTCGGGTTGTGGTATTCCAGAGGAAGCATGGACAGGTAAGAAGATGAGTTATTCTTTTCTCAAAACCTTTGGTTGTGAAGCATTTGCACATGTAGATTTTGAAAATAGAACCAAACTTGATGCAAAATCAAATAAATGTATATTTGTTGGATATGGCATTGATGAATTTGGTTATAGGCTTTGGGATTTTGAAAATCAGAAAATTGTGAGAAGCAGAGATGTCATATTCAATGAGAAAGTGTTGTACAAAGATCAGTTGCAGCAGCATGAGAAGAAAGAAAATGATTATGCAGTGCTGGATGATACTCCAAATAATGATGTTCTAGTGGTTCCTCATGCTGCTCAACAACAACAACAACAAATACCACAAACTCCAGTGAATGTTAGACGATCTTCAAGGATAAGTAGACCTTCAGAAATATTTTCTCCCTCTTTGTATTCTATTTTATTAATTGATGCTGGTGAATCAGAATGTTATGATGAAGCTATGCAACTGGATACCACGGTTCAGTGGGAGCATGGAATGGAAGAATAAATGGACTCCTTGCTGAAAAATCAAACTTGGGAATTATGCAAGTTGCCTGCAGGTAAAAAGGCTTTACCGAACAAATGGGTTTATAGGCTGAAAGAGGAGGATGGAAGTAAGAAAAAATTTAAAGCAAGATTAGTTGTAAAAGGATTTGCACAAAAAAAGGGTATTGATTTTGATGAAATCTTTTCTCCAGTTGTTAAAATGACTTTTATTCATATTGTTTTAAGTATTGTGGTTGCTGAAGATTTGCATTTAGAACAGCTTGATGTTAAAACAACTTTTCTCGATGGTGATTTGGAAGAGGAAATATATATGGAACAACCACAAGGATTTGAGGTCAAAGGTCAAGAGAAATTGGTGTGCAGATTGAAGAAAAGTTTATATGGCTTGAAGGAAACACCTCGGAAATGGTATATTAAATTTGATAGCTTTATGGCTAATGGCTACAATCGATGTAATTTAGATCATTGTGTTTATTTTAAGAGGTTGGATGATGATAGCTACATTATTTTATGTTTATATGTTGATGATATGCTTGTAGTGGGGTCTAACATGGATCACATAAAGGAGTTAAAACAACAGTTAGCAAATTCATTTTCCATGAAGGATATGGGGGCAGTAAAACAAATCCTTGGTATGAAGATTACAAGAGATGGGAAAAATAGAAAAATGTTTTTATCTTAGGCTGATTATGTTGAAAAGGTGTTGCAAAGATTTCATATGGAGAATGCAAAAACTGTCAGCACACCTTTGCCCAGTCATGTCAAATTGACTAAGAATGTGTCCAAAGACACAAGATGAGGAAGAAAAAATGTCCAAGGTACTATATGCTTCAGCTATAGGCAGTTTAATGTATGCCATGGTATGCACGAGACCGGATATTGTAGATGTTGTAGGAGTTGTTAGTAGGTATATGAGTCATCCTAGAGTTGAGCATTGGAATGCGGTAAAATGGATTCTCAGATATTTGAGAGGTATATCCAATAAATGTTTATGTTTTGGGGGCTTTAATACTGATTTAAAAGACGATGTTGACTCAGATTTGGCAGGGGATATAGATACCAGGTGGAGTAACACAGGTTATGTATTTATAGTTGGTGGGACAACAGTGAGTTGGATTTCTTGATTGCAAAAGGTGGTCGCTTTATCCACCACGGAGGCAGAGTATGTTGCTGCAACAGAGGCGGCAGAGGAAGAGTTGGGCAAACAACAGGCTGACAATCACTTGTTTACAGACATCCAAAGTGCTCTACATCTTGCAAAGAATTCTGCCTTGCACTCTAAAACCAAACACATATAGTTGAGATATCATTTCATTTGGTCGGTGTTGGAAGATGGACAAGTAAAGCTGGAAAAGATACATACAGATCACAATCCAACGGATATGTTTACAAAGGTAGTGACAAAGGAGAAGCTGAGCTCCTCTTCAACTTCGGTTGGTCTTCATCGTTAAAAGTATAATAGAGCAGCAGGGTCCAAGGTGCTTATTTCCAGTGGGAGCTGTAAGTGCAGCGGTATCGTCCAGGATTAGTCTCCAAGTGGGAGATTGTGTTGGTGTGGAGCCTGATCAGTCTCCAAGTGGGAGATTGTTGGTATGTGGCGACTGATCATGCTATATTGTACACTTCATGTATCCTCGCTGAAAATCGAAAAAAATGACTTTGTAGAACCCTATTCTAGAAGCTTCTAAAAAGCTTGTTATAAGCGGTTGGGATGGGGGTTGTAGTAGGGCATTATTCACGAGATTGTAATATGTTTTGCACTGGATAATAAAATCATTGGATGGTTGCGGTTTTGTGGATGTAGCCTAGATTGGGTGAACTACGTTAAATTCTCTGTGTTGTCTTGTTTCTGCTATAATTTTCTGTGTTTTATTTTTTTGTTTTATTGATCAAATCTGCATTTAATTGTTAGATATCTGTCTTCTAACCCTAACATCAATTTGGCAAGGGACATTACAAATTCTGGGTGTGTTGGGGGCCAATTTGGTGGAGGCCTAGTTGTGGACTTGTGCAACACCTACATTGCATTAATGTTCTTCTCAAATGTGTTGTGCTTTGTTAAAGATAAAGAACAGGTGAAAGAGAGGACAAGGGCTTATATGAAGGAGGAATGCAGAGGTAGGTTGGAGAAAGCTTTGGAAATAGTGGAGTTCAGGTTAGTCCCTTTTCTGCCAATACCAGGAAAGGAAAACCTTGTTTCCATGACCTCGTTCAAAGCGTTGGAGGCTAGTTTTCTTGTGTTGGCAAGTGCTTTTGAGAAAAAGCAGACTCGTGTAAATAATGTAGGTAGAGAAGGGTTCAAACCATTAGTGGACATTTTCAAACTGTGAAGCCCCTTTCTAATTCACTTCCTGTACCAAGACAGGGCCCAGGTTGAGAAGACATCTAGGTCTGTTAAGTATTTACTGAGGATGACAGGTGGCAGTGATATTGGCATTAGGGATAGTAGTGGTGCAAACTATTGCTGGTGATGGTCCTAACTCGTTCCCTAATGTGGCTTTTCAGCTGATCTTGGAAGTTGATGTTGACTATGAGTGTTCCTAGCTTGTTTTCTGGTTTTAGGTTTCTATGTTTACTACTTTCTGGTTTCAGTTTTATATGTTTGGGTGGTTTCCTGGTTTTCAAGATTGGAACATCCAATAGTTAAGTGTTCTAAACTATAGTTTGAAATACTGTTTCTGTAGCATTTCAGATCAATAAATGTAATCTTTTTGATCTTGTTAATACAAAGAGTGAGGGACCCAATACCCTCAATTCACTTATTAAAAGAGATAGAAAACTATCTTGCCTTGCTGCATTGCAAGAACTTACCTATTGATTATTACAAAGGATTTACTGCCGAATTTTCTTCATTAAGAAAAAGATTGTAGTTTTGAATTGGTTCTTCTTTCAAGTATTAATATATTGTAAATGAAAAAGGAAAAGGAGAATTGTTTGCATTGACAAGAAAAGATTAAATGTACTCTTTGAGAATAATTTAGTATTTTTTATTCATATTTTTTCCTTAGAGATCATGGATAAGCTTCAATATTGCAATTCCAACTGCAATATAATATTTCATTGTTCAAACACTGCAGCTCAACAACCTTGTTATATTTATTGGAATTTATCTTCAGCTTTTTAAATATAATCTATTCAACTTTTTAAGTTTGATCTCCATTGTAGGCATTGATTCAGTCGAATTTTTTTTGAGGGTCTTCTAAACATATTTTGTCTTTTAATATTTTAAGCCCAAGAAATTGTAGAGTTAATAACCATTGTAGATGGATATTTTTCAGAAGCATAGACTTGTCTAGGAGCTTCAATCCTTTCGCCGCTCAATGTGATCAAAGCATGTCTGTTAGTACTTCCATAAGGGGAATAAGTGTCTGAAATTTCCTCCTAATAGCACATCTATTGGCATTTGGTTTAAGTCGAAGAAATCACAGTTAAATTTTTTGCATTCTATCAGGAGTGTTTCTTGATGTTTGTACATATCATAGGTAAATTTGTTGGCTTGAACATCCATACTTCTATGTTTAATTCCCTATCTTTAACTATTCCTAATTTTGCAAGATAGGGAACCTATAGAATGACAGTGAGGCTCCAGTATCAACCTGTGCATTAGATGATTTTCCATTAATTATAACATGAATAAATTGTGCATGCCTCCCATGAATTAGTGCAGCAATTTACATAAACTTGGTTTGAGGTTCAGGAGGTGGTAGATTGGACATCACTAATCTGCATTTTGTTGGATCTGGAGTATGGAACTATTTCGGTTCAAAGAGAAAATCTTCTTCTTTAAGTTGGCCAATTTTTGGCTCTTGTTTTACCAGTTCTTTTGCAGGATTAGTTTGAAACTATTCCTTGATCTTGGGTGGAGCTTCTGATGGTTTTCTTTCTTTAGAATTTAAAACTATGGTAGGTTGGGTAGTGTTGCATCCCATAACAAAATCTTTAGAGAACTCTTCTTCAAAATCAAACACTTTATCCTAGTTTGGTGTTTCAAAGATTGGGTGTTGGATTTCATCCCACTTGGAATCTTTATGTAATGTCCCTTGCTCGGTCCTGTCTTGAAACTTGCTTGTTTTAGGGTTAGGGTTGGCTAAATGGATACTCTAAGATGGGATTCCCTTAGCTGATCACCTGCATCCACAAAATGAGCAATATTCCCACATATGCACATGTTCATTAGCATTAACATCTAGGCATCCATATATAAAGATATTCATAAATGCAATCATGAAAACACATGAGGGATGGCATGGAAGGATCCACCCGAAGCCATAATCCTAAGTACAAAGGTGGTAACCTACAACCCTCCTTAGCGACTTGTAATTGCATTCTCTATCCATGTGGATAGATCCGCCCGAAGTCCTTGGCTAAGTTCAAGGGGTTGTAGCCTACAACCTCCCACTCTAGGGGACTTGTAATTGCATTCTCCATCAATGACATCTCCTCGAAAAACACATGATCTATTGGGGTAAGCCATCGGAGCACTTAATGGCCTAGGCCTACCACCTAAGTGACCGGTTCTAGTTCGGGGACGGGTGCGGGTACGAGAACCCGGTACGTGGGTATGTGAAATTTTTTTTTAGGGGTTTGGGTACGTACGGGTACGTGTGTGTGTGTGTATATATATATATATATGTATTATATATACAAAAAAATAAGAGAAATATATAGAATTGTAAAACTAAATCATTTCATAGTATGATACTTGATCATTGATCAATGCCAAATGCCAAAGATAAATATTAAATGCCAATTGATAGTTGAAAAATATTCAAATAAACCATATCAATGATATCATATACATCTATGTTCACGATTCCAATGGAAATCATCACAATTACTGAATTACAAAATGTAGTTCATGAAACATGATTCAATGCTCATTGTTCATCAATCATCAAAAGGATTATCAAAAAAATCATCGTGACTTGGATTTTCAATGGCTTCAATTTCAAGATCATCATCAGTTGAACCCAAAGCGGTTCCAACACCATGTAGTATGTCATCATTATCATCCACATCATCCATAGTGGCTCTAGCAAGATCCTGAATGGTTGCATCCAAGTCAGTAGACTCAGGTGCTACATCCCAAAGCTTCACTACCCCCTACTTGTATTGAGGATCCCTACGTGATAGAAGATGCAAATTGGAATGAATATACACCAAGTCTTCAGCTCTTTTTGCAGCCAACCGGTTACGCTTCACTAAGTGGATAAAGGAGTATGTACTCCAATTCTGTTCAACGGCAAAAGAGCTTGCAACCTAGAGAGAAAACCAAAAAAATTAATAATAAAAAATGCAAGATAAATTCAAGAATGTTAAGTGTTAAATTCTACAATACAAGTGGCAAAAAAAAAAAAAACCTGTGAGAGGATCTTGATTGCAAGAGGTTGGAGGTACATATAATCTTGACCATGGAGGTACCACCATGTAATAGCATCCATTTTGTACAACAGAAGGGGATTTTTTCTTGAGATAAACAATCCAAATTCTTTCATAGCACTTGTCTGCACTTCTAGATCACTGAAGATTCTACTAATTGCCCTCTTATACCCATTAGCAACTTCAGAATCTCTATATGGTGGTATTCTCCCTGGGATAGAAAGTACTTATGTGGTATAGTACCTCGGAGATAGGGCATATGCAAGGAGGTGCAATGGTGTTGTCATCTTGTTCCAACGATGAAGAACGATTGCTTCCACTGTTTTGTAAAAGGTGTCTTCAGGATCATTCTTTCTCTTTTGTATTTCCATTTTTATTTTCTCCAACATCGTGTCCATGCTATCATAGGCATCCCCCATGCATGGTTCATTTGTATCAGCAAACCGAAGCATAGACATGATAGGTTCGGTGAACTCTAATACATAATTCATACA
>VDFB02330083.1:0-45902 GCA_007258455.2 Sequoia sempervirens | reverse complement strand
TTTTTCTTTTTTGAATCCTATAGTATACGAAGTATAGAATGTGATGCATGTTTTGGATTTAGAAAATGTGATACAATTTGAAACCTATAGATGTTTTTCAATCAGCCTATCAATCAGAACTTTAGTTTTAATTCAAATAAAAAATGAATAATAATTATTTATTAAATTCAAATTAAAGTATAATTTATATTGGTGGAAATCTGAGAATATCCTTTAAAAACCCTTTTCATTTCATCAATTTTGGGTAAAAAAAAAATACGTCAGCCACATACCCTCCAAATACCCAACATATTGCCACTTTTTGGCCCATCAGGATCCTACACATACCCATACATACATACATACATACATACATACATACATACTTATTTACATACATACATACATACATACATACAAATATATATGCATACATTTAATTGACTAGCATTTAACACAAAGCAAGACATAACATAAGAGTGTCATAACACGCTGACATTATGTCTTGCTTAGGAAAATGAAGCACAAACGCAAAAATATGCCATAACTATGGAATAGCATGAGTGTGTTCTTGAATTATTACTTGCTTTGGGAATCCCCGTGCCTTATGCTTTGGATTTTCTTTGTATTTCCAATATAAAGGCTTGGAGTTCCTTCCGAATGTCCAAAGATGTGTTTTTGCATATTCTAAGAAATGTCACATAATTTAATTTGTGCTAACCATCAAGTTTGCATGTGTTTTAAGGTCCTGCCAATCATAGACATGGGTAATCTCAAGCTCTCTCTTGGCTATTTAATGATGTAATTTTTTTCACATTTTAAAAATGTTAAGTCATTCAACTTTAATGTCTTTTATTTGTGCATCTATTTTTGTTAGAAAAGCAATGTTCAATATTTTTTACTTTGCTTTTTAGTCATTCATTGAAATTTGGAATAAATTACATTTTTATAAATTAGACTCCATTATACAATATTATTAAAAAAAAAAAAAGATTAATTTTCAAAAGCTATATGGTTAGCATGACAAAAATTCTATTTTTTAGTTGTGTCTACTTCAAAATTTAGTAAGAAATTATATAATTCATTAACAAATTATCAAAATAATTGGACATAAACTACATGTTAGCTAATTTCTCATTGAAGAGATTTTAAAAATACCAAAAAAACTTAACATTTTGATGGAGCCACAATAGATACTATGTTATGTTTTAAGCACCTATTTCTATGGCTCCCTTTTTTGAACCCATTAATCTCTATCATTTTAAATAAAAAAGGTAGTTTAGAAAGTAGACTTGGAGCACTTATTACATTTTTTTATTCCATCTTAAAACTTTGAGTGTAACTATCCTCAAATTTTCATCGAAGGTCAGAATTTCTTGGTTTTAGAAAAAAAGTGGCCACTTAAGATCCCCTTTTGGCCCATCTTTTTGCACTTACCCAACACTTGACCTTCTTCATCTTCCAATGCATAAAATTTTGATGTCCCTTACTTATCTTCATATATACTTGCCACCTTATTACACTTACAATTGGTCCTTCTCTATCTACAATGTGGGTAGTATTCTATAAGGGTTTTTTCTACCTCTTCTTTCTTATTTTTGATATTGAGGGTGTCTAATTGTGTAGCCAAATGGATAATGATATCCTCCTTCATATTTGATAGAATATTGCTCAACTATATTCTAGAGACTCCATTGGGTGATCTAGTGATGGGAGATGCCTTGTCTCCTCTAACTCTCCTTGCGAAAGACCTTGAATAGTTACTACATGCTTTGTCAATTTCCTTAAATGGTACCTATGAGATGTTCCTACAGTGATGAGGTTAAGTGCATCCATGCAATCATCATTAACCCCTCTCAAGAATATCAACTTTAGGGATTCATCAAAGAGTATTTTGGTGGGATTTATTAAGGAAGAACTAAAAAAATTCTATAGTCTTTGAAGGATTCATCTTCCCTTTATGACATCCTAAAGATGTCATCGCTCTTTCTATTTATGTCTCTGTAGTAATCCTAGTAGTTTTATAAGAAATTTTTCTTCATGGTATTCCAATTGGGAACAACATCTCATACCAAACCTATGAACCATCATAGAGAAACATCCTCTTATTTTATTGGAAACAATTTGATCCTATGTGCATTTGTTGTATAGTCATAACTTTTAAATTATAATAGATCAAGCTCAAAAAGAAAGTTGTTTGGATCCTCCTTGACCACCATAGAAGAAAGGTAATGTTGAAGGAGGTATGTTCATTAATTTAATTTATCTCTCTTTTTTGGCAATGGGGAACTCATAGGTTACATGCTTGGTGGGTCTTCTATGATGGCATATGGCTTCTAGTGTTCTTATTGAGGGAAACTGGAGTCATTGATCTGGTCCACACATTAGCATTTGTCTATACTGGAAGGTAGAGAGAAGAACAGGGTATTCGGTTGAAGCTTGAATCTATCAAGCAATTTTCATTATCAGGTTA
This sequence comes from Sequoia sempervirens, assembly GCA_007258455.2. Lineage (NCBI taxonomy): Eukaryota > Viridiplantae > Streptophyta > Pinopsida > Cupressales > Cupressaceae > Sequoia > Sequoia sempervirens. Next base: position 43,450 of record VDFB02330083.1, on the reverse strand, counting down.
TTATTGTTTGTTGTGGATCTTAGAGAAGGTCAATGGGTATCTGAAATGTCTTGTTCTCAAGTTTTGTGCTGTTGCATCAAGTGGTGTATGAGTTAGGAGATCTAGTTGTTTAATTTTTTGTTCATCTGTATATGAAGGTTGACTAAGCAAATGTTGGGTGTTGAAAATGTTTAAGATAGAATTGTTTAAAGTATTTTTCTATTTGAATATTTTTTTTTTGGGTGCTATCTATGCTATGACTGACTTTGGTAGATGCACATTCAATGTTGTTCATGATTTGAGCCATTAGTTGGAAGATATTTTCTATTTCATTGGAGCCAACATATAGTGATTGAATTCTTGGTAGTGGATATATATATGAGATCAATTAATTTATTTTGGTGTGCATATGTGTGAGTTTGATATGTGTTGATGTATGTGTGAATATCAAAAGAGCAATTAAGAGATTTTTATTCATGTAGAAGAGGAATTTTGTGAGGTGAATTAAGGAAGAGCAAAGCAAAGTGTACAATCAGACAAAAAGGTCCAAAATCTGATCTATGAGCCTAACTAGAACTGTAATTAGGCATTTGAAGATGCTATCTATTCAGTTCAACCTTTTTTTGTAATCCAAATCTTTTGTGAGGTAGTGAGCCTTCTTAATTTTGAGCAGTGAGCTCTAGGTAGTGTGCCTGAATGCAAGTGCATTCCCATTTCATAAAACACTATATTTGAGTACTCAAATTGTGAATTGACCTCCATTGTGGTGTTTCCCCTAATAGGGTTTCCACGTAAAAATCCTTGTGTTATGGTGTTGTGGATTATTGTCTCATGTTCATGCATCTTTCTTTTGATTCAATGTTTTAAGCACTTGAAAGGATAGATTAATAAAGTTTAAAATTTCTCAACACTGATTCATCCCCCCTCTTAGTGTTGCTTGAGTCCAACCATTGGTATCAGATATGAGTTCCTTTGAAAAAGTTTAATGGGTTGAGGTAGATCTTGGAATGTAATGGACTTTGGTAGTCTTCAACAACAACTTGTGGTGGCAATTTATGATCTTGGTTAGTCTAAGGTAGATGTTTGGGAATTGAAAAGAACTCTTAAGGATGCTAAGAAATTCATTCAGAAGTTGAAGGATTAGGTTATTGAATCCAGGGAAAGGAGAAAGGACCTCTATGATCAGATAAATCAAAAAGAGAGAAAAATTATTGAAGAAAGAAAAAGGATGGATAATGATCACATGAATCAAACTTTGAAGGAAATAACTAAAGAATGTGAAAAGCTTTCTAGAGAATATGCTACCCTAAAGCATGAGATGGAATCTATGATGATAAAAATGAATAAGGAGATTGAAGATAGAAAGAAGAAAGAGGAGAATCTTGCCCAGTCCCTAAAAGAAAGATATGATGAATGCAACACAATAAATGGAGAATTCATTCAGTTAGAAATGGAACTGCAACAATCTAGAGACAATGAAGAAGAGCTTGAGATAAATATTATTATTCTTAGAGATGAATTAGCTACTACAAATGAATACAAGGAGAAGTTCAAGATCAATTCTATTAAGCTTGATGAGTTGACTCAAGGGAAAAGAAAATGCAAATGATAAGTGAGGTCTTGGTTATGAAAAAGGAGAAAGTTTTGGATCTAGACAATAGAATTCCATGCAAGGAAATATGATGGACAAAGCAAAAAAATGTCCAGTAAGATAACCTAATGCTCAAAATTTTAATAGATACTATTTTTCTTGCAATAAATTTGGTCATATGGTTGATTAGTGTAGAAGTAAAATGAAATCAAGTGATTCATCATTTTCCAGTTAGTGCTTCAATTGCAATATATTTGGTCATATGTCAATTGAATGTAGAAATGTGTTAAACAACTCTGTCAATAGAAGGAATGCAAAATTTTATACCTATGGAAAATTTGGGCATATTTCAAATTAATGTAGATCAAGAAGAAATCAATGGAATGACTAGTTTGGACAAGGAAATGTTGTGTGTTTCAATTGCAACAAATGCGGTCACATTGCAAGATTTTGCAGAAACAAGAATATGGACAAAAGAGGTCTGGCATACAAAGACATAAATATGAAGAGAAATGATAAAGGAAAAGGGAAAGTGACTATGGATGAAATAAGAGATCAAATGAAGAATAAATGGCTGAAGAAGAGTTCCTCTATTGCAGAAAATGAGCCAGCACTAGAACCTTCTTCTAGTAATCTTTTTGGAAACTAGTCTTAGGCCTTTGGCCTAGGGGGAGCTATCAAGAAAAATTCTTCAAACACCCTGTCAGTAGTTGACACCGAGATGTGGATGATTGTAGTGATTGCACTATTGATCCACAGATGTTATGGAGTCAGTTGGAAAGGATATTATGCTAAGTTAAAGGTCTGCAAAATTTTTTGGTTAACAACTAAGAAAATAGGGTATCTGAATAAGTTAGGAAAAAAACATTATTACAATAAAAGTTAGGTGTACAAGATATAAAAGGGGAGTTGAAACCCTCATTTTCCACTTTATGTTGAAGAAAAGAAGAAGGAGAGCACTTTGCATCAGAATTTTAGAAGCATAAAGAGAATTCAACAGCGAAACCCTAATCCATCAGGTACTTCGATTATATTGAGAAATTTGGCATACAGTTGAAGAATTTCTTTGGTACATTTTTAAGTCATCTGTATGGATGGTAAAATGGAACAATTCAAAGGAATGGTAAAATTGGATGAGTATAGTAGTGAGAAGATCAAAGCCGAAAGAAACATGTTGTCAAACAATGAATTGAAATGGTTGAATGAAGAAAAACATAAAAGCTTGGATATTTGGAGTGAATTTCCTTATTTTGAAAATGTAGAAATCATTGAGTTCATTCTAAACAAATTGAATGATGAGATTAAACTCTAGATAAACCCTATCATATCTCAAAAGAAGTAATTGTAGTTGTAACCAAGTTATGGAAGGTTGGGGAAGTACCGAGGAAGAAATCAATCTAAAACAAAGAAGTAGAAACCCTAACGGGAGTAACTGGAGATCGAAGGTCATTGATAATATCCATAATTAAGGACTTAGTGACAAGGTACATTGCACATGGAATAGCTTACAAAAACTTTTTCAAAAATAGAGAAGGTGCTACTTCGGCAGGTGAAGTTTATATTTCACACAATATGATAATGGAAGATCAAGATTTTGATCTTTGTGGTTTTGTAAAAGATCAACTAATGAAGAACATGCAATTGACAAACGAGACAAGTTACCCTTTCAGGTATGGTATTTTGGTTATATGTCATGTGATGTATTTTCTAAATTGTTTACCCTTAAACAACAATGTCACATGGGAAGAGAGTGAACCCGTTTGCAAGGAGATTTACATATACTCTAACAATTTGGAAAATTATGATAAAGTCTATGAAATTTTCTTTAAGGGTTTGCTATGAAAGTTTGGTTCAACTGGTGTTTCCATTCTAGTAAGAGGACTTGAAGTTGGATCCTCCTTCGGTGAGATGGAGAGGAAGAAGAGAAGAACAAAGGAAATTGTTTTATGTACTCCACCAGCATGCAAGACTCTAAAAGTTAAAGGAAAGGGAAAAGAACAAGTGATTGTGGACATACTAGATGAGGAATCCAATGAGGAATTTGAGGACAACCTTGGAAAAGACATGAAAAAATTTGAAGCAGAATAAGAAAATTCAATGGCAGAAGGAAGTGAAGAAGAAGGTGATCTAACCAAGGAATATCTAATGCAACTTATTCATGAGGAAGATGGAATGTAGAATATTGCAAACATGTCATCTATCAAACCTTCATATGAGTAGGACATGATCTTAAGTGTACTAAGTGCTCATTTTGTGCACAATCATATCAAATCAGAGAGTTTGCAGAATAAGTTGTCAAAAGAGATGATTGAATGTATCAAGGAAATCATGGTCTCTGAATCTCAGAATAAGGAAGAAGAAGAATTGATTCTACACATGAAGTAGTACAAGTTGTCACTTACCAAGCTGAAAAAGCAAATGAATGAACTAAGACAGTGCATAATCACTACAAACATCATTTATAACTATTGTCTTGGATGGCCTCATGCAATCAAAAAGTATAAAGAGAAGCTATAACAAATTGAAATAGAGCTAAACAATATTGGTCAAAATGTTGACATGTCTTACGATGTTGATGGTTCAATAAGGAAAATAATTCAGGAATTGCAATTAGAGCATACAAATGTTCAAAATACCAAGAACGAGATTGTTGACACTTTTTGGAAAGTGAAAGAATTAACCGAATGTAGGATGGAACTATTGATTAAGATACTAAGGAAGGGAGAAGTATTGGAAAAAAATTTCGCCATTCTGGAATCCCTCACCAAAATTATCAACTAGACATTTGAGAACAACAACATGATCACAATCACTGGGATTACATTGGAAGCATTGAAGAAGATTCTTTTGGGGTTGAAGGAGAAGCACAAAATAATCTTCAAATAGCATTTGTATTTCTTCAAGTTTTTGAATAAATTTTTGCACAAGTTTTGGTTACACTTCAAAGGGGGAGAAAGAATTTTTTTTTCATTGATGTCAAAGGGGGAGAGAGAGTAGTGAAAAATTCCTTATCAAACTTAGGGGGAGTTTTGTTAAGTTTTGTCACCTATGGTATTTTGAAGCTTTGAAGGTTCCGACACTTAGTCATTTTTCACTAAGTGTTTCCATCAATGCCAAAGGGGGAGATTGTTGGAATATGGCTTCTAGTGTTTTCATTGATGAAAACTGAAGTCATTGATCTAGTCCACATGTCAAGATTTGTCTATACTAGAAGGTAGAGTGAAGATTAGTGTGTCTAATTGAAGCTTGAATCTGTGAAGCAGTTTTCATTACTAGGTTATCAATTTTGATTGTGGGTCTCAGGGAAGGTCGATGGGTGTCTTAAATGTCTTATTCTTGAGTTTTGTGTTGCTGCATCAAGCGGTGTACAAGTTAGGAGATCTGGTTGTTTGATTTTTTGTTCATCTATATATGAAGGCCGACTAAGTGAATGTTGGGTGTTGCAGATGTTTAAGATATAATTTTTTAAAGTATTTTTGTATTCAAATATTTTTTTTTGGGTCCTATCTATGTTATGGCTGACTTTGACAGATGCACATTCAATGTTGTTCATGATTTGAGCCGTCAGTTGGAAGATATTTTCTATTTCATTGGATCCGACATATAGCGATTGAATTCTTGGTAGTAGATATATATATATGAGATCAATTAATTCATTTTGGTGTGCATATGTGTGAGTTCGATATGTGTTGATGTATGTGCAAATATCAGAAGAGCAGTTGAGAGATTTTTATTTGTGCAGAAGAGGATTTTTGTGAAGCAAATTAAGGCAGAGTAGAGTGAAGTGCAGAGTCAAATAGAAGGTCCAAAATTTGATATATGAGCCTAACCAGAAGTATAATTAGGAATTTGTAGATGCTATCTATTCAGCTCAACCTTTTGGTGTAATCCAAATCTTTTGTAAGGTAGTGTTCCTGAATGCAAGTGCATTCCTATTTTGTAAAACACTATATTTGAGTACTTAATATTGTGGATTGACCTCCACTGTGGTTTTTCCCCTAATGGGGTTTCCATGTAAAATTCCTTATGTTATGGTGTTGTGGATTATTTTCTCATGTTCATGCATCTTATGTTTTTATTGAATGTTTTAAACACTTGAAAGGATAGATTAATAATTTTAAAATTGCTCAACACTAATTCATCCCCACCCTCTTAGTGTTGCTTGAGTCCAACATTCTACTGCTATATCACCCATGATGATGATATGTATATGGGAAGTCTCCTCTATTTTTGGTATAGGTACTGAAATTAGGAATGATTCTTCATCATGAATGCCCTCACTCTATTCGCTAAATTCACCATTATCCTATAATGTTTCATGTGCTAAAGGGAAAAATCTTCCCTAAGTGTCTTTTTTCCTCTACATATAACGATTATGACTCTTTGGATCAGTGGTTCCTACACATTTTTAGTAAAGTGTATTTTTGTTGATGGGTAAAACTTTATTTTCCCTAATACGATAAATAAAAACACTAAACTAAAAAATCTTAAAAAATACATAGGAGAATCTTGATTGTAGCATCATCCTTGACAATGGTGTTAACAATGGAAGGACTTTCTAACATCTAGTTAACTTGGTGTTTTCAATCAAACACACAATTCATAGGATAGGTTCCTAACTAGATAGTTTACTAGACCTTCACAAAAACCTTCATTTAATTATCAACTAGGGCTCATAAGTTTTTGATAGTGTTAGAACTATATGCACATTCAAGGATCCTAATACACCCTATATCGATGAAACATAGGTGGTCACACATATATTGGAATGGTAAAAGCTAGAAAAGAAAATAAAGCATGAAATTGTAAAATAGGGGAACTAACATGAATCTGTTGCTTATGCTATGGGTACTTACTACTTAATATTGTAACTACTACTATAAAATTTGAACTTGCAACTAACTAATACTTATATCTTATAACTCCTAACTTTTGACCTCTAAATTCTTCAAAGAATAGCTCAATTTAATTCATGCTACAAAATAGCATTCATGAAATTGACATGTGTATAATTGGAAACTTATCTCAAGTGAAATAAATAATGCAACATCTAATCTAGTAATAGAAAATAAGATGGATTACCAGTACCTTGAGTGGCCCTTTCTTGAGTTTCTCTACCCACATAAGACATCAAATATGAAATACTTGATCAACAACTCATGACAATGAATTGGGTATGTGTAGGATCATGATGGACCAAAAAGTGGCAATATGATGGGTATGTGGCTGACAACTATTTTTTTACCTAAATTTGATGAAACAAAAAGGGTTTTTAAAGGAGATTCTTAGTTTTCCACCAATATAAATTATGCTTTACTTTGAATTTAATAAGTAATTATTATTCATTTTCTATTCAAATTACGACTAAAGTCTTGATTGATATTGTGTGTATGAAAATATAGATGCATAAATGAATTGAAACAAATATTCAAACACACCAATAGGACATTATAACAAAACAGAATATAAAAGGAAAGAGACACAAACTCAGTATCCTGCTTCCATTGTCGTCCTATCGTCCTCTATCTTTAGTGTTTTTGTCGATTCTAGCTTTGTACCTCATCAGGCTAGCTCAAATAAACCTGCCTTCCTAAAGAACGAGATTTTGAAGGGTGATGACAAGCCATATAATGATTTGAGCTAGAACTGAAATAAACATACGCTATGAGACAAGTGCTAAATGAATTAAATGGCAAACATCACTTAATTGCCTATTACCACGCTTTTCTTGGATTCACATGGTGTATTTGTGAGTTTTTTTTTGATTGATTTTATCATCGCCTTGACACGCTGTGACACCGCATCTACAGCTTGAAGCAAAGATGAAATCCTGGAAGGAGAAAATAGAGGAAACTTCCAAAACTAGATTTTATTTTTACAGAAAGAGGAAAAGAATAGCATAAGAAATTACCTTCTTTAAAAGAATAAAAGAAAGATTTAAAGTTTATAAATAATTAATTAAAAAAATTAATTATTTATTTGTGAAGGACATTTAGCTTTTCTTAATTAAATAAAATATTTAATTAAGCTTTTAAAAGCAAAGAAAGTTGGTGATAAGAAGAGAGCTTTAATGAGGTTTTTTTTTTTAAAAAGTAGAATATCTCATAATTAAATAAAATATTTAATTATGATATGAGAAGATTGCACAATTAGGTAAAATACCTAATTTTGATTTAGAAAGAAAGCATAAGATATTTTTAATTAAATAAGATTTATTTAATTAAATCACTTTTATGAAATTAATTAAATGATACATTTAATTAATTAGAAGAAGAAAATTAACAGAAGAAAAAAGGAGGTTTTAAATTTAATTAAATCAAATGGATGAATCAAATTAAATAAATGATACTTAAATTTAAATAAATAAATGCATTTATTTACCTAATTAAGTGATTATGGAAATAATTAAATAAAAATAAATTATTTAATTACAAAGAAGAATAAGATGAATGAACAACAATAAATTACCTAAATCAACGAAGGCGTAGAGATTTTAGAAAAATCAATAAATAATAAATATTTAATTAATTGATTATATTACATCTATGAGCTCATGAAGCTCCTTCTGAATCATCATGTATGGTTTAAATGTTAAAGTATGCAAGCATCGAAATTTGTTGCTCATGACTTATACAACTTTCTGCGAATTCTGATATAGCAAGCTAACACAGCATCGAGACGAGCCAAGATGACTGAGTATTTCTGCATAAATAGACAAAGATTAACCACCTTTCTGATGCAAATGTGGAACTGTCATCGATGATATTGCTTTGGTGATCATGTCCTGTGACATATTTGCATCAGATTGATTTGTTAACCTCCAGACAGCAGACAAAAGAAAAATCATTCTCGTTCCTTGCTACTCTAGTTCAATACATCATTGAGTGTGCTCCAGAGTAATGATATCAAAAAGCAAACAACTTTTGGTCAAACATGTAATACTGTTATTTCATACATTATTCAGATATTTGGATCATCCAATAGATAATGATATGATATCTTGCTGAAAAGTGTGTCATGATCGGATAAAGTTGTTGTATGAGTTTGTTGTTTGTTTGCATGATCAGATCCTATGTCATGGTCTAGCTGTTTTGGTATGCACTGAAAGTTAAGTGCCCCCAGTTGAGTTTTTCCCCGTTGATTGACACAACTTGCGGAAAGGAATATGTACAAACGATCAAGCCATGGTAAGACGTTTTAACACTCTGGGCAAATGGCAGCAAGATGATGCAATTTATTACCATAAGATGCGAAAAAAAGAGGTGCAAAAAAAGGAAAAGCTGAAAAGGAAAAGTGCGAAATGGGAACTAATAAATGGAGAGGTACAGATAGCGTCTGTTTGCCAGATTTTCACTATCCGTGTTTATTGCATTTTTCTGATTTCTTTTTGATTTTTTTTTGTATTTTTCTGTCAATAGACTGCCTGTTTTCCAGGTTTTCACCCTATGACATTCTTTTTGATTTTTTTGTATTTTTCTGTCAATAGACTGCCTGTTTGCCAGGTTTTCACCCTATGACATTCTTTTTGATTTTTTTTGTCTATTTTCTGTCAATAGACTGCCTGTTTGCCAGGTTTTCACCCTATGACATTGTTTTGATTTTTTTGTATTTCTTCAAGACTTTTTCTACTATTTTTGGATTTCTTCAGGACTTTTTTGCTGTTTTTGAATTTCTTCAGGACTTTTTCTGCTATTTTTTGGATTTCTTTAGGACTTTTTCTGCTGTTTTTGGAATTCTTCAGGACTTTTTCTGCTATTTTTGGATTTCTTCAGGACTTTTTCTACCTTAAACATAATATTTCTTAAGATGTATACTGTTGATGGGTTCATCAATAGGTTCTCTAGTATTGATAACTGGCGTATAAACCATAGAATGAATAATATAGCCCCACCTCAAATTTGGTCTCAAATTTTCCTTTCTTTTCTCTGTCTTGTTGATTGCGTAGTTCTCTTTCAGAACTAGATCACCCACCTGAAAGGTATGTGGCTTTACTTTGTGATTATAGCTACGAGACATCATCTATTGGTATGCCTTCAAATGGTCTGATGCTCTCTGTCTCTTTTCATCTAAAATTTCTAACTCTTGGAGTCAGGAAACTCTGTATTCCTCATCTGTTATGAGACCTTTCAGTGATACTCTTAATGAAGGTATCTCTATTTCTAAAGGCAATATGGCTTCTGCTCCATAGACGAGAGCAAAAGGTGTTGCTCCTATCGGCGTTCAGACACTAGTTCTGTAAGCCCACAAGGCGGGATTAAGTTGAACATGCCAATCCTTCCCTGAGTCATTGATAGTCTTCTTCAAGATCTTTAGTATAGTCTTGTTTGAGGCCTCTGCTTGGCCATTCCCTTGAGGATAGTAAGGCGTGGAATATCTGTGTTGAATATGGAATCTTTCACAAAGTTCATCAACATCCTGATTTTTGAAAGGTCGACCATTATCTGTAATAATGGCATTAGGAATACCATATCGACAAATAATGTAGTTGAGTATGAAGGATGAGATTTGTTTTCCAGTGATGTTAGAGAGAGGTACGGCCTCAATCCACTTAGTGAAATATTTTATCGCTGTGATAATGAATTTATGCCCATTTGAAGAGGAAGGATGAATTTTGCCCACGAGATCTAACCCCCATTGAGAGAATGGCCAGGTGGGTGTAAACGAATGAAGTTCTTGTGCAGGAGCATGAATAAGATTCCCATGAATCTAAAATTTTGAGCATGTTTTAACAAAAGTGAATGATTCCCTTTTTAGTGTAGGCCAGTAGTAACCCATTCTAATCAATTTCTTGGATAAGGTTAGTCCACTCGAATGAGTACCACAAATGCCCCCATGAACTTCTTGTAAAGCTTTGTCGGATTCGTCACGTTCAAGACATCGAAGTAGAGTACCATCAAGACCACAGCGATAAAGGGTATCAACAATAAGGGTATATCGAGAGGATTGTCGGATAAAGTTATGTTTTTGATTGCGGGATAAGTCAGGCGGTAAAGTATCATCTTTTAGGTAGGTATAAATCTTACCATACCAAGGTGAATCGGATCCTACCAAGTGACAGATAATTTGGCTTTCAGGTGTGTTATAGGCAGGTGTAAATAATTGTTCCACCAGAAATTCATAGCGAGTCTATTTTTCTGGGAGTTGTACCAATGGGGCGATCGTAGCCATAGCGTGAGCTGCTTTGTTGTCACTCCTTGGAATTTATGTGAATTGAATGTTTACAAAGTACTTTTTGAAGTCATCAACCATCTTCTTGTATGGTAACAACTTGTCATCCTTAGTCTGATAATCATCATTGATTTGGTTAATGACTAACTGTGAGTCACCATAAACTTCTAGCTCGGTAATCCTCCATTCCACTGCTGTCTTTAATCTAGTGATTAGTGCTTCATATTCGGCTATGTTATTGGTGCATGGAAACATTAGCCTATATGACCGAGGAATGGTATGTCCTTGAGAGGTGATAGAGAATTCCTGCCCCCGATCCATGTTGAGTGAAAGAACCATCGAAGTATAAGGACCATAACTGCTTAGAGTCTGCCGTGAAAACATCAGCGTCTGGGAACTCAATGTGTAAGGGGTGCTCTGTTTGTAGAGGAGCGTCTGCTAGTTGATCCACAATAACTTGTCCTTTGATTGCTTTGCGATCAACATAGTGGATGTCAAACTCACTCAAAATCATGACCCATTTTGCTAACCTTCCTATTAGTGATGCTTTACTTAGTAGGTATTTGAGTGGATCAATTTTTGAAACCAGATTGATTTTATGAGTTAGCATGTAATGTCAAAATTTTTGTGAAGCAAAGACTACTGCTAAACAAGCCTTCTCAATAAAAGTGTAGTTAAGCTCGTGACTTGTCAGTGTTCTGCTAATGTAATAGATTGCACGTTCTTTCCCTTCATGATCTTCTTGTGCTAATAATGCTCCCAAGGATGTCTCAGTTGCAGCAATATACAGGATCAATGGTTTTTCTGGATTTGGTGGTATGAGAACTGGTGGGTTCATTAGGTACTGCTTGATTTGTTGAAATGCCATTTCACATTTGTCATCCCATCTAAAAGGAACATTCTTATGTAGGAGATGTGTAAACAGTAGACTTTTGTCAGCCAATTGTGTAATGAATCTTCTAATGGATTGAAGTTGCCCTTGTAATGATCTTAATTGACTAATATTCTTTGGAGGAGGCATCTTCATGATTGCCTAAACTTTACCAGGATCTACTTCAATTCCCTTTTCTGAAACAATATATCCTAACAGCTTCCCCGATGTGACCCCAAAAACACATTTCTTAGGGTTTAGGTGAACTTTGAATTTTTCCAATTTGGTAAATATTTTTGACAGTATCTCCAAGTGTCCTTCTCTGGTGTATGATTTTTCCAATATGTCATCTACATAATCTTCCATGAATGTGTGCATCATGTCATGAAAGATCATAGTCATAGCTCTTTGATAAGTAGCTCCAACATTCTTTAAGCCGAAAGGCATGACATTCCAACAGTATATTCCCCATGGACAAGTGAAAGCTATTTTCTCTTGGTCTTCTGGTGCAATCTTGATTTGGTTGTAACCAGAGAAACCATCCATTAATGAATACATCGCATGGCCAGCTATCAAGTCAACTATAGTGTCGATGCTCAGAAGCGGAAAGTCATCCTTTGGGAAAGCTTTGTTAATATCTCTGAAATTAGTGCATACTCTTACACGTTTGTCTGGTTTTGCTACTGGTACAATATTGGAGATCCATTCTGCATAGGCAATTGATCTTATAAAGCCTGCATCAAGGAGCTTCTTGAGTTCTTCCTTAACCAGTAGTGCTACATGAGGATTCATCTTTCTGAGCTTTTGTTTTACTGGTTTAACTCCTGGTTTGATAGACAAATGATGCATAATGAGATCAGGATCAAGGCCTAGCATATCTGCATATGACCAAGTAAAATTAACTTGATTTTCTTTAAGAAAGTTCATGAACTCTGGGATTTCTTTTTTTGTCATTGATTCAGCTAGCTGCAAAATCCTTGGATTATCTGTAGTTGCAATATTGATTTCCTTTGTAGGCTCAATCAAGATGGGCGATCGCTCATGATAGTGCTCTGGGAGAGTGTCAAGAGTCCCATCAGGTGGTGCCTTAAAAAGGTTTTCACCCTCTGATACGCTCTTTATTTTATCTTTTGTTTGATCTAGTACTGCCAGTTTCTGGTTTTCACCACTAGATTGTTTTTCTTTATTTTCATTTTTGCAGCTAGGAGACTTGACACTCTCCTGATTAAAGACTTCATACCAAAAATCGCCAGTGGAACAATAATTTACATCATCGGCGGAAAGGAAATTTATGATAGCTTCGTCATTTGGAAAAATAGGTATATCAATAGGTTTGGTTAGATCCCAGTCAATGAGATCAGGATGGATTAATGGTAGCACGTCATTTGGTCATGTGAAATCGGCGATGGTTAGGGTCAAGACAGAGTTATCGGTAGGATCTGAGCTATGAGGTAGGTCAATGATGGTACTATTCTCCTGATAGTCTTGTTCATTAAAATCTGACTCAGTATCACTAAACTCATAGTTGTGTTGTGGTTCAGATTCTTGTGGTTGGGATCCTGAACCTTCTCCTTTGATTAAAGTGGGCATATACTTATGTATGACATCTACCTCTTTGTCCCTCCAAAAGTCATCATTGTGGATGGTATCCCATTCATATTCAGCAGAATCGGTATCAGAATTATTTTCTATGAAATTCAGGACTGATACCAAACATGTCGCTTTCTTATCAGGACCTTCTTGTAGTGTAAAAACATTACCTTGTGATTGTTTAGATTGGGTAGCATCATAGCCTATTCTAGTTTTATCATATGTAGCAAGCCCTGGGAGATGTATAGGCTCAACTACGCCTTCTTTTCTTTTTCCAAGAGGACCATTGTTATATCCCATCTTTTGCATGATGGAATATCCTTTCCCATATTGATTTGTTGGTAAGGTGACATTTAGAACTGCTTCCTCTTCATCCTTATAGAGCCAATCCAGAATTGTTGTATCCTCAGGATCTCCCATGGGAAACTTTTCTTTGATAAATTGTACATTGAACTTGGTAGTGTGCTCTGTTTGTACTTGTGCCGATGTTGATGCTGCTAATATCTGTTGTGGTGTAATAGAAGGTTTTCCATGTGATCAAGGAGATGTAGGTAGATTAGCAAGACAAAAGGAATATTCCCCAACTCCACTTTCCTTGGACTGCAATTTCTTGTCAAAGCTTTTAGCTAATTGATTGATTTGTGTATCATGCTTAGGAGAAGTATTAGCAAGTGCTTCTCGATTATTTGGAACCAAAGTATCTTGATGAGCTTTGACATTGGCACAAGTTTGGGTGTTTGAATTATCAGCTGGTATAGTGATTTCTTGTCCATCATATGGAAACTTACGACATTGATGGTAAGTGGATGGAACAGCTTGCATTTCATGGATCCAAGGACGACCCAACAAGATATTGTATGCAAGATCTCGATCTAAAACTTGACAAAAGGTATTTTTGATAACGGGTCCCACTCTGATTGGTAGCATGATTAGACCTTTGGACGTTCTTTCCTCATCATCATAGGCTTTTATAGTAATCTTCCTTCTAGGATCAATGGAGTCTTCTGCAAATCCTAATGCTTGAACCACCTTTAAGGTACATATATTTAGACCAGCCCCTCCGTCTATTAGAACACGTTTAACACAGAACTTATGGATCATGACCTCTAAGTATAAAGATGAATTGTGGGGATGAGTCATGGAAACATCGTCTTTGTCTGAAAATGAGAGACACGTAGGTGAGGACAAATGTCCTACCATGGCTTGAAATAGGTTTACATCCAAATCCGTGGATACAGTCATCTCAAAAAGGGCTTTGTCTAAAATTTCCTTGTGTGCAGGGGAAATCTTCAGGAGTTCTAAAATGGAGATTTGAGCCGGAGTTTTTCAAAGTTGGTTAACTAAGTCATATTGATGTTGAGGGAAGGTCTCAGTGGATTTTGAAGAGGTACCCTTTAAGATAACTTTAGCTTGGGCTCTCGTTGTGACATTCACTTGTCCATTGTCTACTTTCTCTTTGATTTTTATATCATTGACTCGCTCATCGTCTGTATAGAGGTGACGGATTACATTATCATCAATTTGGTTCACATTTTTGTTAGAAAACTCTCCCTTTTGATAATTTGGTAGAGGATTGCGAAATGCTTGGTGATCTTCATTGGATTTCTATTGTCCTTCTACTGTGATAATTCCCTTGTCAATTAGATCTTGACTAGCATGTTTCAAACCTTGACAGTTGTTTGTATGATGACCTCTGCACCTATGGTAGTCACAAAAATAGTCCTCATTCCATGATGGAGGTTTTACACTAGGTTCATAATTGTGTTGTGGTGGTAACATAAGGACATTCTTTTCCATAACCTCTTTGAAAGCAGATTCTAAGGATTGTCCTAGTGGAGTGAAAGTTCTTCTATTGGAGAAGAATGGAAAGCGTTGTGGTTTCGTGTTTGAGGTATTCCCTAAAGTGTTGTTGTTGTTGTTGTTTCCCCGGTAGTTTTGGTTATTGGCAGTCCCCTGATTGTTGTTTGTTGAAGGGGGATGATTGTTTCCTAGATTCACGACTGAATTGACATTGTTGTAATTATTGTTACGAGGAGTGCTCAGGACAAATGGCCTAGTCATGATATGATTTGCATCTACAACACCATTGTTTAAAACGTTCTTGTTGCAGGTCCAAAATTTAGACTTGTCTTGATTGTTGTAATGGTTAGATGAGCTAGGGTTGTCCCTATCAAGTTTTATTGTCCCTCTTTTGACCAAAGCACTTTCGATGGTGATGGCATCCTCAATCAATTTCTCAAAGGAAGGTGGACAATGTAGATTTAAACGATAGCTCATTTGTGAGTTGAGGCTATTGATGAAAGTAACCATTTTCTCCTTTTCAGGAACATGTCGTGGGTACCTAGCGAACATTCTCCTCCATCTTTGAAGAAAGGTAGTGAAAGATTCACTGGGTTTTTGCGCAACTTTGAAAAGATCAATCATGGTGATTTGGTGTTGAATGTTGTAGGCATATTGTGTTATGAACAAATTGATCAATTCCTCAAATGTTTGAACAGGAGGTGTAATCTTAGATAACCATTCCATAGAATTGACTCTAAGGCTTCGAGGAAATAATCGCAATAAATAAGTATCCTCATGGGAAAACTCCAATGTCATGTTTCGAAAGTCTCTAACATGGTCAATTGGGTCTGATTTCCCATTATAACGATCAAATTTGGGAATTTCACAGTGTTTAGGAAATGGAATCATGTTGAGACTTCTATCAAAAGGATAAGGACATATGTCATCCAAAGTGTATTTCTTGGTTGTGGTTACCCCTCGTAATTCTTTGACTGTTCCTTGGAGTTTTTTAAGCTCTTGTTCAAAAAAAGCAAAATTAGATGGGGATGGTTCTTCTTCTTTTCTTTTTAATTTCTCAATATCAAAGTCTTTAGGAAATTTAGCTCCTTGATCTGCCAAGAAAAGAAAGTACTTCTCTTTGTCACGTTGTATAATTTGTTCAAGGATCTTAAGAAACTTGGGGTTCTGTTCTGCCTCTCTAAGTTGAAGTTCTTCCTCTTGCTCATCATCACTATCTACGGGAGTTTTGTTCATGTTTTTGTTCTTAAGCAACAAATTTTCCTCTCTATCAGCCATATTGTTGTCACTGAAAAGGGGATTGTGACTCACACTAAAAAGAGGACTATCACGTTCACCTTCTTCTTGAATGTTGTGTGTGGAAGTTTCTTGTTGAGATGTTTCTCCTAGCTTGTTGTGTTGAGATCTTGTAAAAACAGGCATATGTAAGAAATCCTCGGATATGATCAAAGGTCATTGAAGGATTTGATTAGGGCGCGTTGAATATTCAATTGAAGGTTGTGGTATATTCTCAAACTCAAGAGGTTGATTAAGATTGTGATGTTGAGACAATGCTAATCTTTGATAATAAGCTTGGGTAGCCAAAGGTTCTACAGCATAATCGTCGGTGAATCCCCTAATGTAGTCTTGGTATCTATGGAGGAATGTGTGATAATGGAGCAAGACGTCTCGACTCTTATACAGGAATTCTCTACGATCTAAAGTCTTTTTGTAACTTAAGTTTGTTTTGGGATTCTTGATCCTATTGAAAACTAATTTCTTGGTGAACTTGGTTGATTTCCACTTTCTCAACATGGGAGTAAAATCTCAGAGGTTCGGGTCTATGTACAAATTTTGACAGAAACTTAAAAGCGCTATTCTGTTTCCTAAATGCGCTGCAGAAAAAGGTAAATGCGCTAGAGAAAGAGTCAAATGCACTGCAGAATACCTTATATGCGCAAAAAAAGAGCACATATGCACAGCATAATACCCTAAATGTGCCGAAACAGAACACAGATGCGTCAAAACAAAGTTTAAATGCCCTGCAGTTTTTTCTAGATGCGCTAAAACAATTTTTCTAAGGACAGTTTTTGACCAGTTTTCAGCTGAAATTCATCATGTTGGTTTTTGGATGATCCTTTATCTAAATTAATGTTTTTGAAAGCACAACAAATAATCTAATTTAAGTTGATTCGTAACCAAGCACAAAATGAGACAAGCACAACCTAGGTTAGGCTAGGACAATATCCGCTAGACTCCACGTGGGTTTCCCCAACCGCATATCAGTAGCGTGTGAATCCAAAAGCTTGGCTGCACGGGATCCCCCTTACAGTGCACTCTCTTCTCAGGCCAACCAAGCTTCCAACCCCCATGAAACTCCCATGGCGAGCTGATCACCTCTACAACGGACTGCGAAAGTGTGGAAGGCTTCACACCGACCGGTGTTGGACTAGCAGATAGAAGGTTTTTGGCTTTCTAAACAATGGTTTTTAGTTCGGGACCCTCGTTCGAGTGGCCATACATGGGGCAAGAGATTAATCACCATTAAGGTGACACTCCAGCCTGAAGAGGTTAAGCTCAACAGGGTTTAAGGGAGTACAACTCCGTCCGTATGACACATCCGCACAAGCAACCTTAGGTTTTCCCTTAATATTTACATTTATATACCGATTGGGGGTAGCTTGGCCTTAGCTCCATTACCGGTTTGAGTCGCGTTGGGGTGATGAAATCCCCAGGCAGGCCCAATTTCTAGAGTCAATAACCATTTCTCTTGCACCCAGGATTGCACAAGTGCGCAAGGGGAGAGGATACTTCGATTATCAAATCAAGGTTACACAGGGAAAAGTGGGTCTAGTTTTCTAATCACCTAGTTTGCACAGGGTGAGAGCATAATCACCTACCACTTTCAAGCACAGTAAAAAAGAGTAGACAAGTTCATTTTAAATGCACCAAAATCAAAAGTGATTTAATCTAAGTGAAGATTTTGCTTCACAACAGACAGGGGGTTCATTTTAACTGCATGATGAAGGTGTGGTGGCTACCCTAGATTGATTCATTTAAAACCTAGCAAGAAAAAAAAAGAAAGGAATTCTGTCTGCAGAAAGCGTCAGACTCAGAATCCCTAATACAATAAAGTGTGCAACTCTGTAACCCAAATGCACTAAAAAATGATCCAAATGCGCAACTCTATTACTCAGATGCATGAAAATAGATTATGGATGTGCAATAACAGTACCTAAATGTGTGATAACAGTAATCTAAATGCGCAACAACAGAAACTAGATGCGCCACTCTGTTACCCAGATGCGCGAAAATAGAATCTAAATGTGCTAATCTACATGAAATTTTTTATTTTTTTTTAATTTTTTCGAAACATATTTGAATGTACTAAAAATCCTATATGCGATATCTAATCCCCTAAATGTGTTGTAGCAATTGACGGATGCGCCACTCTGTTTCCCGGATGCGCCGCAGAAATTCCCTAATGCGCCGAAATAGTCTTTAAATGCGCCGAAGTACCTGCAAAAAGAAATTTTTTTGGATCTTCCAGATGTGTTTTCGGATGTCAGAGAACCTGCAAGCAAACCTGCAAGAAAAAAAAAACCTGCAAGAAAGAAGTCTAAAATAGGGGCATAGGCCCCACGGTGGGCACCATTTAATGTGTGTATGAAAATATATATGCGTAAATGAATTGAAACAAATATTCAAACACACCAATAGGACATTATAACAAAATAGAATATAAAAGGAAAGAGACACAAACTCAATATCCTGCTTCCATTATCGTCCTATCGTCCTCTATCTTTAGTATTTTTGTTGATTCCAGCTTTGTGTTCTCAGATTGTAGGCTAGGCTCAACAAACTGTCTTCCTAAAGAATGAGATTTTGATATGATGTATGATGCAAGATTAAGCCATGATAATGATTTGAGCTAAGAAACTTGAAATAAACATGATGCTATGAGATTAAAGTGCTAAATGAACTAAATGCATTAACTCAACTTAATTGCCTATTACCAATGCTTGGATTTACACAGGTATTTATAGAGTTTTTCGATTGATTTTGATTGGCTGTCTCGATTAATGGTTGTGATAATTCATGGCAGATTGGACGGTTGAAGAAAGATGAAACTCAAGGAGAAAATAGAAGAAACCTAAACTATCTTCTTTCTTTAAAAGAATAAAAGAAAGATTTAAAGCTGATAAATAATTAATTAAAAAAAATCAATTATTTATTTGTGGAGGACATTCATATTTTCTTAATTAAATAAAATATTTAATTAAGCTTTTAAAAGCAGAAGAAAGCTTGTGATAAGAAGAAAGCTTTAATCATTTTTTATTGAAAAAAGCAGAATATCTCATAATTAAATAAAATATTTAATTATGATATGAGAAGATTGCACAATTAGGTAAAATACCTAATTTTGATTTAGAAAGAAAGCATAAGATATTTTTAATTAAATAAGATTTATTTAATTAAATCACTTTTATGAAATTAATTAAATGAAACATTTAATTAATTAGAAGAAGAAAATTAAATAGAAGAAAAGGAGGTATTTAAATTTAATTAAATCAAATGATTTAATTTAAATTCAAACAAACGATGGCGCGTGTCTGCTACGCGAAGAGCCGAGCTAGGGCATTCGAGCCCTAGATCGTGAGAGCTTTTTCTCTGTTCCTGCGCGACTGGGGTGGGATCTGTTGGGCATTTCGGGGGGGCAGTGTTCTGTGCGGATTGTTCTTTGTCCGGGTCTTGGTTTGCTGGCAGGGATACGCGGCCAGGGCTCTATTTGGGTCTGTGTTTTCTGTCCGCCCGTGGCTTCCTTGGTGGGTTGTGCTGGGCGCTAGTTCTTGGGGCCTCGGTGGCGGTGATTGCCCTTGTATGCTCGGTTTGGCTGTTGGGGATTGGTTTTGGGGTGAACGGAGGGTAAGGGGTTGTTGTCCCCTCTGAAGCTGCGTGATAGGGTGGGGTGGGCAGCGTTGTGGTTGGTGGAAGGGTTGGTGCTTGGTGGAAGGGTTGGTGTGTGGCGTTATTGGATTGGGTTTGGCTTTTGCTACCACAATGTCTATGGGAGAGGCCTCGCAGGGCCCTTCTGGCATGGACTTTCGTTCCGCGATTGGCTCAAAGTCGCCAGTGCATGCAACAAAAGTTATTGACAATAGCCTTTTCTCTCATGACTCGATAGATGGCGGTGTTCGCATGTCAGGGGGATCCCGCATCACTAAAGTTAATGGATGCCTTGAGCGGTGTAAAGAGAGACCTACGCTGGTAATTCCACCTGAGATGATAGCTGAAGATATCGACTATTATTCCAGACATTCCTTATACTGCAAATTTTTGGGGATGAGGGTTTCCCCTCAATTTTTGGTGTCTTGGGCCCGACGGACCTGGTCGCCGGAGGGTGAAATGGACATTATGTTGCTGGCTAACAATTACTTTATGGTTACTTTTGACTGCATGGCGGACCGGAATAGGGTCTTTGAGGGTGGTCCCTATTTTTATAACCAAGTGGGGTTGTTCATCAAGCCCTGGCATGCGGGTTTCAACCCTTCGGTGGAGCTTCCGAATCGGGTTCCGGTTTGGGTCAGACTTCCTCGACTTCCAGTGGAATGCTGTCGTGATGATATTCTGCAACTGATAGCAGCTTTGCTTGGAAAACCTGTCGGCTCCTCTCAACAAACTCTGGATAGAAAGGTAATGACTTATGCCCGCATCTGTGTCGAAATTGATTTGGGTAAACCCTTGCCAGACTCTATAGATATGTGTGTAGGCTCTTACTCTTGGGTGCAGTATTTGGATTATGAGACTCTTCCATTCCGTTGTCGTCTGTGTCATGAATATGGTCACTTGCTGCGTCGGTGTCCAAAGGCTAGGCCTGTGGTGCCACCTTCGCCTCAGGTTCCTCGCAACCCTCCTATGACTGACAAGGGGAAGGATCATATCCCTGGTGATGGGGAAGATGCAGATGGTTTTGTACCTGTCAAGGGGCGTAACCGGAATAGGGGTCAAAAGAGGACCTTGAATGAGAGACAGGAGGAGGATACTTTTAACAGATTCGAGGTGTTAGATGATCTTAGCCAGCAAGAAGTGAATCCGGGATTGGTAAACCTTGATCTTGGAACTCTGAGTACAGGACATAATGGTCTTGTCTCTGAGGCTGCCCAGGATGCAATGGATGGTGATGGATCTCAGATGGTCACGGATCTTCATTTGGGTGTTCTAGCGGAGTCAGTTCCAGTGGCTGAGTTGAAGAAGGTTGGGGGGAATGGGCCTCCTCCGGGGTCAAGTGATGGTGTTGTTATCGGGAGGAGTGTCAAGTCTCCATCTCCTTTGGGTATTCACCAAAAGGACCTAAAAAAAGGGGGGGGAGAGAAATCTTCCAAGCTTGGTCGTAAGAAGGACTTGGAAAAGATTAAATTAACAGGGGAAAACTTGGTGGAGTCGGGGTCGGTCAAGACTTTGGATTCTCACTTCTTGAACTCCCTAAAATGATTGTTTTATCATGGAATGTGAGGGGCTTGAACAGTGGCCCTCGACAAAAAGCTGTTCGCGATTTGATTAGAAGTAATGTTCCTGATGTTCTTTTCCTGCAGGAGACTAAGTTGTCGATTGAGGATATGATAGGTATGATGCCCAAGTTATGGGGGAGTGGTGAGTGCCAGTGCGTTGGTGCTCTTGGTTCTGCCGGGGGTGTGGCCTGTTTATGGAACCCTCGGAAGGTTCGCCCTCTCTGGTGGATGTCCTTTAAGTCTTCCATTTCTATGGTGGCTTCTTGGTTTGAAACGGGAGAGTCTATTCTTTTCTCTAATATTTATGCACCTGTTGATCTTCCTGGCAAACAGTTGCTATGGTCCCATATTGAGTATGTGCGTAGCATGGCTCCTCTTCATCCGTGGATTATGGCTGGTGACTTCAATGCCATTGCTGAGTTGGCTGAGAAGCGTGGAGGTAATGCAAGGTTGGACCCCTCGGCACTTCTTCTGCAAGAAAACATCTCTACCTTGAATTTGGTTGACATCAAGCCCAGTAATGGTCGGTTCACTTGGAACAACCGGAGGACAGGGGTTAACAGCATTTCAGAAAGGTTGGATCGCTTCCTGGTTTCCTGCTATTGGATTGGTGGCTTGTGGTCCGCTTGCTCCGAAATCTTGGATTGGAGAGGTTCGGA
This sequence comes from Sequoia sempervirens, assembly GCA_007258455.2. Classification (NCBI taxonomy): domain Eukaryota; kingdom Viridiplantae; phylum Streptophyta; class Pinopsida; order Cupressales; family Cupressaceae; genus Sequoia; species Sequoia sempervirens. Next base: position 21,304 of record VDFB02330083.1, on the reverse strand, counting down.
TCATTGGCCCATTAAGCTTGCCATTTCTTCTGCTCGTGTGCCTCGTACTCCTTCCTTCAAGTTTCAGCTCATGTGGTTGCGGGACCCTTCTTTACATGCCCATGTGGCGGATTGGTGGAAGGTTGGCAGACCTTCATATGGTACGGCGATGTATACTTTTGCTAAATTACTTCAATTTACCAAATCTCAGCTCAAACGGTGGAATAGACAATGCTTCGGCAATATTTTCCATGATAAGGCTCGTGCTCAAGCTGATTTGGATGGCATCACAAGGGTGATCAGGGAAGAGGGAGTGACGGTTGGCTTGCTCCAGGATGAAGCCAGGGCTCTTAAGGTGCTGGAGGAGTGTGAGTTGAGAGAGGAAATATTTTGGAAGCAGAAGGCCAGAATTGAGTGGCTTCAAGAAGGAGATAAAAATACTGCTTTCTTCTTTAACTCGGTAAAAGCCAGGAGGCAAGGTAATTCCATTTCAGTTCTGGTTAATGAAAGAGGTGAGCAGCTCTCTTCCTCTCAGGAAATCTCGAATGAAGCTGTGCAGTATTTTGAATCTTTATTTAGGGAGGATGGGCATGGTGGATCTATTGAGGAGGTTCAGGTTCTTTCCTGTATTCCGTCTTTGGTCACAAGGGAAATGAATGAGCATCTCATGGGTGATGTTTCTTTGGAGGAGTTGGAGGCGACTGTGTTCCGGATGAAGAAAGGGAAGGCTCCTGGCCCTGATGGCTTCCCGATTGAATTCTTTCAAGAATTCTGGGATATTATTAAGTTGGACTTATTGGCTGTTGTTAAGGAGTCCCAGAAGAACAAGCAGATGTTACGGGCTTTGAATGCTACTTTTCTTGCCCTCATACCTAAATGTGAGGAGGCGGATAGGTTAAGTCAATTTAGACCTATTTCCTTGTGCAATGTGATTTACAAAATTATCTCCAAACTGATTGCTGAGAGATTAAAAAAGTGGTTGAAAATGTTGATCTCGGAGGAGCAGAGTGGTTTTGTGGAAGGCAGGCAAATTTTGGATGGGGTTGTTATCGCTTCTGAAACCATTCACTCAATGGCTAGCTCCAATGATAAGGCGATGTTCATCAAGTTAGATATGGCTAAGGCCTATGACCGTGTCCGGTGGTCCTTCCTCCAGCGGATGCTTGGCGCTTTTGGGTTTGGAAATGAATGGATTCAGTGGGTTATGAGTTGCGTTACCTCTGTTTCCTTCTCTGTGTTAACTAATGGGGAGCATTCTAAACTTTTTGGAGCTTCTCGGGGGTTGCGTCAGGGGGATCCCCTTTCTCCGTATTTATTTATTCTTCTTGTTGAAGGTTTGGGGCGTCTGATAAGAAGGAATGTCGACTTGGGTATTATTCAGGGGTGGCGGTGGGGAGGCGATTTGCCTCCGCAATCCCATTTACAGTTTGTGGATGACACGGCTCTGATGGGTATGGCTACTATTAGGGAAGCTACCACTTTGCGCAAGGTGTTGGATGTGTATCTTGCTGCCTCAGGTCAACGGATTAATGAGGATAAGTCCTCCATCTTCTTCTTTAACACCCCTGGGCCCATTCAGCGGAGGATTGCCCATATCTTGAGATTTCAAATTGGAGGGTTTCCTTTGATCTATCTTGGTGTGCCTATCTCTGCTGGTAGGCTGCCTAAAGATTCTTGGCAGAATATTTTGGATAAATTTCGGGTGAAAGTTAATCACTGGACTCATAGGTGGCTATCCTTTGCTGGCCGTATTCAGTTGCTCAAGTCGGTGGTGCAGGCTCTTCCCACATACAGATGTATGCTTCAGGTGGCCCCGATGGGTTTTCTTAAGGATTTAGACGCTTTAGCCAGGAAGTTTCTTTGGGCTGGTAACTTGTTGTCTTCAAAGTGGAGCCTTGTTAGCTGGGATACTGTTTGTAGCCCGCGTCAGTTGGGTGGTCTCGGGTTAAGGCAGTCATCCTTGACCGGGGAGGCTCTGGCTGCTAAACTGTATTGGAGATGGTGTGTGGAGCAGGATCAAATTTGGGCTAGGATCTTATCTCATAAATACTTCCCTGGGGCTGCTTGGCAGGATATTCCCAGATTTCCCTTGGAGGGGAGAGGCTCGATGATTTGGAGTACACTTAAGAAAGGTGCTACACTTGTTAAGGATGGCCTTTTCTGGATATGTAGGGGGGGTCGTCGGCTCACTTCTGGTCTGATTCTTGGGATGGATTTCCTCCCATTACTTCTCAGTTCCCTAATTTGTTGATGCTGAGCCAGAGGTTTCTTGAGGCTGGTTGGTCTAGGGTGAGTGACTTTATGGCCTTCTCTGATAATGACCAACTGGTGTTGGCGAGATGGAAGCGACTTGATGAATGGCCGGATGTTGGATTGAAGGAAGAATGCATAGAGCTTCATAATATCCTTTCTAGAAGGCGATGCAGTTCCCTCCGGGATGGGGATGTCCTCTCTTGGTCCCCTAATCCTAAGGGGGTCTATTCTGTTGCTTCTGGGTATCAGGTTTTGTTAGCTCGTAAGCTGGAAGAGGTGGAGGTTCCCTGGTGGAAGAGAGTGTGGAATAACTTTTCTTGGCCAAAGTGTAATTGTTTTGTTTGGACCTTAGCTCGGAACAGATGTTTGACGTGGGACAACATTCAGAAGCGTGGATTTCAGGGCCCCTCTATTTGTGTTCTTTGTGGGGGAGGGGAAGAAGAGTCTGCTCATTTGTTCTTTCGTTGCTCCTTTGCTACGCAACTTTGGCATTTCTGGTGGGGAGTGTGGAACAGTACCTGTGTTCATGCCTCCTCTTTAGTTGACTTTTGGAGCAATTTGGGTAGGCCTCCTTCGGTGGCCCCTTTTTTGCAGGATGTGTGGTATGTGGGGCCTACTTTCATCTTGTGGCAGATTTGGCTTGAGAGAAATCGCAGGATTTTCCGTGGCGAGAAAATGGGTGTGCAGCAAGTTTGGCAAAGAATTTTGGGTATGATTCAGGAAACGGTGGCGGCTAAATGTGATGTTGGGTTTCCCCTGGAGAAAGGGGATGCTACAGTGGTGGATAGATTGGGGATTCAAGGGTCGGCTTTGGCGATTGCTAGTCGTAGGCGAGGTCGGAGCCAGCGGCAAAGGGTTCATAGGTTGGGTAGATGGGTGCCCCCTCCAACTGGCGTCTTGAAGATTAACACAGACGGCTCTTCTCGGGGTAATCCTGGGCCTGCTGGGGTTGGGGGGATTGGCAGAGACTTTAGGGGGTCAACGATCTTCTTCTTTTCTGTTCATGAGGGAGTGCAACCCATTAATTTGATGGAAGGTTTGGCAATCTTATACGCCTTTGAGCGGGCGTTTGCCTTGGGATGGCGCAAGGTTATCTGTGAGTCTGATTCGCAAGTCTTGATAAATTTGCTAAAGGAAAGGAAGTCTTCTGGTGTTCACTGGCAGTTGGCTAGGTTGGTTCAACGGATTTTGTTGATTAGTTCCATGATGGAGATGGTGTCCTTTGTTCACATTCCGAGGGAATGGAACAAAGCGGCTGATTGTTTGGCCCGGTGGGCTTCTGAGCACGCTGAGGGTTGGAGTGTTGATGAGTTGGGACAAGTTTCTCGGGAGCTCCGCCACGACTTGGAGGGGATTCTTTCTGAAGATGGTAATACTAGGGATGCTGAGTGATGTGGATGTTTGGTTCTTGTATGGTTCTGGTGGTTCTCGGGCTTTGGCCTGTTGATGTGTTGTAATGCTGTTCTCTGATTATTAATAAAGTTTTTACCCCTTTTTATTAAAAAATTCAAACAAACGATAATTAATTTAAATAAATAAAATGTATTTATTTAATTAATTAAGTGGACTTATGGAAATAATTAAATAAAATAAATTTATTTAATTATGAAAGAAGAATAAGATGAATGAACAATATAATTAAATTAATTAAATTTAATCATATGAAGAGGATTTTTTAGAAAAATTAATTAAATAATAAATATTTAATTAAATGCCAGGATTATAAACATGACCATTTTTATGCGTATACAGATATATTGATTGAAAAACATACATAGCTTTCAAATGGTATCACATTTTTTAAATCCAAAAGATGCATCACATTCTAGGCTTTGCATACTATTGGATGAAAAAAAGAAAATTTGAATTTCATGAAGTTTTGACCAAGTTAAGGTGGTCAGACATACGAGTTTTTTATATTTTTTAAAATTTGTAATAAAAAAATTCATAATTAATTATTTACTTGGAAAAAAATTACAAATAATATGCATCACATCGGGACATGAATCCTCTACTTATATCTAAAATCTTATAAAAAAATATTATCATTTTATTGTGGTTAGGGTGGTTAAACAGATACATACTTCTTATTTTGTCCCTAAAATTTAAGTGCTATTGCATTGAAATTTCAAAGTTTCACCATATACATTTTTTTTTAAAACAAACCTAGTAGTTTAGAAACTAAATTCAATTTGCTACAGATTCTATTCTTACATATTTTTGAAATAATATAGATAACTTATTCAAATTTTTACATCAAGTTGCCTAACTCTGATTTTTCTAATTTTTTTGCCACTTAAGGGCCTATTTTTTCCATTATGATCTTGCACATACCTAATTACACTTTTTTATTACATAAAACTAAAATTATTATAGTCTGAAAAGAATCTCTAAAAGATTTCCCATTTAGTAGTACATATCTATTATAACTTGATAACAAAAAAATAACAGTAATTATTATTAACTGGTAAAACAATCATACTATCACTATTACCAATAGATTTTCTAATCGACCATATATCCCAATATAGAGGCTTGACAAGATTCTTATTCATGAAGTACTAAAAATAATTAATGCATATGTCCACTCCCACTCAAGGATAGGAAGAGGACAAGTCTTTTAAAACATATATGAAATATGAAATAGAAGAAGGAAAATCCAACTAGGACTCTGTTGGGACTATAAAAATCTGTGTTTTTACATGTTTTTCATCCCCCTAAGTTTCCAAAATAATTATTATCATGAGCACAGGGGCCTTCCATCTTGAAATTTTTATTTCATTTTGGTCTATATTTATCCCATAACTCTATTGAGTCATGGATATTTTACATTCTAGCTCCTATCGGCATGAGAATGCCATTGTCTCCCTGACCCATTGTGCGTTTTCTGCTAACATGAGTCTGTGTTGCCTTTCAGCAAGACTCATTTGATGTCACATCGATCAAAATTTTCTTGTAGGCACTATTCGGTAGGGGTTCTTCATGGTCTTGGCGACATAGGTTGATTCACACTTCGGCATGAGTCTGGTCATCGATATAATGTTTCGCCGAGTGCTTTGTGTCTTAGTGAACGGTTTGAATGAGGATACATTAGCAAGAGTTACAGCATTGGTACAATATCCTGGCAAACTCTTTTGGTCTCAGTGACAAACAAAGAGAAGGGACATATCGGCATGAGTGTTGTATTCGCTATGAGGTCTCCCCGACATTGATATGTCTCACCGATACACATGATTAAAAGGTTACATTGGTAAGAGTTAAATTTTACGGCATATGGTCCTGGCAAGTGTGAATTGTCTTACCAACTATGCAAACCAATGTTGTTTCGACTAGACTAAGCGATATCGATATGAGGTCTTAGCGAGTGACCTTTGGTCTCACTGATGAAAACAAAAAGGCTTGTCGGTATGAGGATTGATTTGTCATAGCGAAACACAAGATGAATAAGGGGCTTTTAGTGAAACACGTTGTGGTCTGCGTGAGGTCTCTCCAGTGTCTAGATGCTACAGCAACTGTGAACGAAGAAAAAGGAACACTTCGATGGGAGATGTCTTATGTCTCAGCGATTGCAGTGAATGAAAACACAACATAATGCATCTCGGGGAAACATAAAGAAATCTATGTGACTTCTCTCTGACTCTGTTGGGTCACGACGAAAGCGAACAACACAAAGAACATAGGAGCCCACAGAGTGATTAGTGATTGAATTTCCTTTGGCATAGTTGCTGGATTGTCCTAGTGACTGTCTCATTGGTGAATAACAGAAATTTGAATGTTGTGGCCGACATGTATACATTTGGGAACCGTTGCAAGCCGAATCAATTGGAGCCCGACTTTTATGGAGGGCCAACATGATATTTCAATATGATTTATTTTCTCATGCTAGTGTATAAATAGGCATTTTGTAATTGTAAAAGGATCATCAACTATCAGTTATTAGATTTTGATATACAACAAGTAGATACAGTAGAATAAAACTATCAGATCAGAGACTATTGTTGTATGATTTCAGAATGGAGGTATTTATGAAAATCAGTTGATGTTGCTTTATTTTTCTGGTGTCAATTATCTATTGAATTTAATGAAAAAACTGCTAAGTTGTCTCCAAGATTGATGCTTTCTAGTTGTTTAAATTGACATAACAAGTTTATGTTCAGTTTATCAATGCACATTTGTTGTATCTGTGTGATTAATCAATTGGTTCTTTCAAGCAAAGATTAAATCCTTTTAGTTGATCAGAGTAATAAGAGAGATTCATTTGGATTGTTCAAGTAGAGCTTAGTAGTTACAGAATTACATGTTTATACAAGTTGTAAATAGAATATATGCCAGATAATTTGAGTTTTCTCTAGAGAGTGTTGCTTATCTTGATTTCATTTGACTCCGCATACCCAATAAGGCACTAGTCTCTGCAATTTCATCATTTGAATTCATTCAGTTTCTTTACATTTGTTTTACATTTGTTAATTGAGCACTTTAGGATATAGATCAGAGGATTATTATTGCTATCAAGTTTGGTTTCATTTGTTCACTTCCATCTGCCATTGTGGAAAAATCATTGTGCAAGAAAGGCAATCATAAGTCAAGTCTGCTTCATTCAGAAAGATACACCCGCCTAGGTCTTGCAACACTTGAAGAGTAGAAGGTTGAATTCTTTTGACCTTGTCTATTACCCTGAAACGTATCAAGATATTGGCGGCCTCTTGAGGCATCTGGCCTACATTTTTGAGAACTAACAAATTGGCGACTCTGCTGGGGAATACATTCAGAATAAAAGCCTTAATCATAGAGTCAGGAACTTTATACAGACTCCGCTCGGAATAAGAAACATCGAGTATTTTCTCATTTTTAGACAAAAGTGAGTGGTGACTCTGACATAAATTTATCAATTGTTCATCATGAATGGAAGAAAATCTCAATATAGGGGAGGTCATACTAGAGCTTTTGCTAGCAGTAGTAAATGGACACACAAAGATAACAAGGTTGATAAAGTAAAAGGGATAAGTGAGGACATGTGCATGACTAGCAAAGACAAAACATCAAGAGCACATTGTGAAACATATGATACATGGAGAGATAATTCAAGTGTGGAACTTTGTACTCCAGAGGATCAAAGGAATCATTTTTCTTTTCTCGATCCTCAGAAATAGGCTGAGTTTAGAGCTGAACTCAAGGCAGAATGAATCAAAATTCAACATGAATATGATCAGAAGATGGAAGGTAACTAGAGTGACTCTATTAATCATGAGCTTCCTGAGGAAGTAAAAGCACAGTTTGAATCATAGAGGAAGGAGATATAGGAGCTGAAGGCTACATTGCAGAAAGTCCAAATTACTTCTCAGACAGCTAAGTCCCCCCTGAACTATGCACCACCACATAAGCAGGGTAATCATGGTGCAGGGCCTTCAAATCCACCAGTGTCTCCTCACCATCAGACATGAAATCACTATAATCAGCCAAATCATCCACCTCATATTCCCACACAACATACATCTATGCATCCACCTCTTGGTTAGTCTTTTATCCCATAGTATAATGCACAGTACAATAATCCCATGCACCAACATTAGTACCCACCTTTTCCTCCTCCACACCAGTATACAACAATGATCAGACAGTTTGATTTGATAGGGTTTCATTTATATCCTTACCCTATGGATGGCAGTTGGAGGGGTATGGTGCCCAAATTTATAGGGAGCAATGCAATCACTGTTGAAGAGCATTTAAAGAGTTTTAACATTTTCATCCAAGATATTGGTGTGACATATGAAGATTTACATATGAGGCTATTTATGATGTCACTTCTTGAAGATGCTAGGGATTGGTTCAACAGCTTGCCAACATCCTCAATTAATTCTCTCCATGTATTCTAGGATAGGTTCCTAGAGCAATATGGGAATCTAAATGCTCTAGATGTAGCTCTTCATGAGTTGATGTGAATTCAGAAAAATTAGAATGATTCAATTTATGATTTCAACTGAAGATTCAACAAGATGCAGACTAAGGTACCTCTTGGATCAAGGCTACCAGATTTTGTAGCTTTGAGTGTTTATTTAAATGCATTTAATCCTAAAATAGGGTATGAATTGAGAAATAGATTTCCAAGAGATCTAGCTGAAGCTTAGAAGATAGCATTAACAATTGAAAACAATAGAAAGGCTGCTGGTATAATCAATAAAAGAGATAACCTGAGGCCTCCTCAACAAAGCAATAATTATCAGTACAAATAGGAGAACACATATAGAAATGAAAGGCTAAGGTTGCATGATATGCCTTATAATATAGACTGGAAGGATGGAAAACCTATAACAGCTAGGCTTAGAAACAAAGAGACTCCTAATCCATTGAGCAAGAAGGGAACTTACATGGTGAGTAATAATTACTTCTGTGAAGTTTGTGATAAACCACATTCTCCAGACTATTGTGTTGTAGCTCAAAGGATGCAAGAAGAGGGAATGCTAATGGAAAACAATGGAGAGGATCACAAGGTTTATTTGACTTAAAACACCTTTTACCATGCTTAGGAGGGATACTCATCTATAGAGGATGAAGGTTATGAATATGATGTTTCAAATCAAAATATAATGTCCATATGGCTAAACAACAGATCCTTTCTGATTCTGAAGAAGATTATATAGAGCCACATTCTGTTGAGGTGCCTGCTCAATGTAGTATTAGAAGACTCACTAAAGAAGAATTGGAAAGACTAACTGTTGCAGTAGTTAAGGAAGCAAGGAGTAAATATTGGTTGAGAAATAGAATAGTAAATGAGAAGGAAGGTGTTCCCGGGGGAATCTTTATGAAAGATCAGAAGGTGACTCAAGGAATTGTGAAGAAATAATAAAATAAATGATAAAAGTGAACAAAAGCTTGTCCAAAAAGAGGAAGTGAAGGAATTACACAAAGAGATACAAAAGCCTGATCAACCTAGTAAAAAAGAAAAGGAAGAAAACAAAGGAGAAATGCCAGAACAAAAGAAAATTGTTAAAGTGGAGGGCTCTTCTTTTGACTTCACTCAGGCATTGTCCTAGGTAAAAATGTTTGTTCCACTACTTGAGATGATGAAAATTAAAGAATATAGGGATACTGATGTTCAATTGATAACAAGTGGAAATGAAAAGCATGTGAATTCTGAGAATAGTGTAGCTATTAAAGCAGTCAATAGGCAGGAGAAAGTAAATATCCCAGAAGTCTGCTTGAGTGATGTATTAACTACTCCCCCTCAAGTGGATCCTTTTTTCACTACATTGCTTATAAATAACAAACTGCTGAGAAATTGTATGATAGACTCTGGTGCTACTATAAATATCATGCCAGTAGGAGTTATGAAGCAGCTTGGCATGTGGGTTGATACATGTGAAGGGAAATGCTATGCAATGGATAACAAACCTGTTCCTGTGGTAGGCATTATGAGAGGAGCTGAAGTCAAGCTGGCTACTTATCCATAGGTGGCTTATAATATAGATATCATAGTGATTGATACTCCTTCGTAGTTTGGTATTCTTCTATCAAGACAATGGACAACAAAAATTGGAGGAAATGTCTAGTTTGATTTATCTTATGCTACTATTCCAGTGAATGGTCAGGAAGTCAAGTTGTATAGAGAGCCAAGAATGACCCAGCTTGTTGACTATGTACATCAAGATTAGATCAATTTTTTTTGTGATGTTGATCTTGGAAGTTTTAAGATTGAATCTGCCCAGCTAGAATTAATCGATAGTGATCCAATTGAAAAACATGTTGCACAGAATTGCAATGGCATATGGAAGACATTTTTTGATGGAGCTTGTAGCCAGGAAGGAAATGGAGTTGGGATTGTGTTTGTTTCCCCTGAAGGTATTACATTTAAATATTCATTTTTGTTGGCATTTGGATGTACAAACAATGTGGCAAAGTATGAAGCTTTATTGACAGGTTTGAACATAGTTGTGAAACACAAGATTAAGTTGTTGACTGTTTTTGGTGATTCTGAGTTGATTGTTTCAAAAATTAAATCCAAGGATGCAGCAAAGCACAAAAGATTAAAGCAATATAGGAATGCTATATGGGACACACTTGAGTTGTTTGATGCATTTTCAATTGAGTGGATTGATAGATCAAAGAACATAATGGCTGATTTTTTAGCAAATGTGGCGCTGAAAATAGATGATATCACATTGGCTAGGGTATCATAGATTGAGTTCAAGACAAGGCCTGTTGTTCCTGATAACATTTATAATTGGAAGGTCTTCAATGATGATACTGGCCTTTTTAAATTTCTTCATTGTATAGATCAGTATGAAGCCCAGGAAATTGACTTCAATGCTTTTGTTGAAGAAGTAGATGGGAAGCAAACTATGTTTGGCAAGGAGATCTTACAACTCAAAACAAATAAGCTTCCTAAAGGCTTAGTGGAATTGGAGAGGGTGTATGATGGAAATGATCGATCTCTCATGAGACAAACACCATTCAAAAGGGAAGATATTGAAGAAATTAATTTAGGGACTAAGATAGCACCAAGAAGGGTATACATTGCAAAGAAGATAGGCCCTACAATTAGAAGAATGCTAATAGAGTTGTTGAGAAAGTATAAGCATGTGTTTGCTTGGTCTTATGAAGATCTGAAAGCATACAGGGAGGACTTTCTTCAACATGAAATACCATTGAAGCCAGATGCTAAGCCATTTAGATAGAAGCAAAGACCCATAAATCCAACATTGGAGCCTAAAATGCAAGAAGAATTGGAAAAACTCAGAGATGGTGGGATTATTCAACCAATCAAGCATTCAACGTGGGTCTCCAACTTGGTCCCTATGAGGAAGAAAAATGGATACATTAGATTGTGTGTGGACTTCAGAAAACTGAATATGGCATCTCTCAAGGACAATTATCCTCTACCCAATATGGAGGCTATATTGCATAAGGTGATAGGGTGTGAGCTCTTGTCTATGATGGATGGGTTTTCAAGGTATAATCAGGTTAAGGTCAAAGAATCTGAGCAATATAAGACAACATTCACAACTCCTTGGGGAACATATGTATATATAAGAATGCCATTTGGTATCACTAATGTAGGTGCGACTTTCCAAAGGGCTATGGACTTGGCATTTGCAGATCTAATTAATGCTATCATGATTGTGTACCAAGATGACCTGACTGCTTATTTGAAGAAGGTTGAAGATCATGTACAACATCTGGAAAAGGTATTTATTAAAGCCCTAGAATATGGTATCAGTTTAAATCCTAAGAAGTGTCATTTTGTAGTCACATAAGGTAAGCTCTTAGGACATATTGTTTCAAAAGAGGGAGTTAGAATAGATCCTGAGAGGGTTGAGGCCATTGATAAAATTCATGTCCCTAAACCCCAAGTAAGGCTGGTATACCTTGGATGCATTAGTTTCATTAGGAGGTTTGTTTCTAACTTTGTTGAGATCATTAAGCCCATATCAAAAATGTTGAAGAAAGGACAGAAAATGGAATGGACTGTAGAGGCCTTGGAAACTTTTATATCTATCAAAAGGGCCATCAAGGAAGCTCCTGTCCTTAAATCTCCAGACTTTACAAAGCCTTTTCATATATTTTCATTTGCTTCAATGTAGACTATTGCTGCTATTATGTTATAGAAGAATGAGAATGGTTATGAACAGCCTGTGTCTTTCTTTAGTAAATCATTACAAGGGTCTAAATTCAAGTATGACATAATGGAGAAGTAGGAATTTGCATTAGTAAAGACCACAAAGGCTTTTAGGCCATATCTTGTTGGAGCAAAGGTGATTGCTTATATCCCCCATGCTGCTGTCAAGGATATTTTGACACAATCTAAAGTTACAACAAAAAGATGTAGATGGATCAACAAGATTCAAGAGTTTGATATGGAGATACAGATCACTAAGCTAGTGAGAGGTCAAGGCTTGGCTAGATTGATGGCAGAATAAAATATTGAAGAAAATCAGGTATGTAATGTAGATGAAGGGACTGTAGTTGCAAGCATTGAGCATACTTCTTGGTATATTGATATAGTGCATTATTTAAAATGCATGAAGTTCCCGAAGAGATTGAGAGACAACCAGAAAAGAACTCTAAAGTTGCAAGCATCTAAATATGTTTTCATGGATGGAGATTTGTTTTGGAAAAATAGGGATGGTATACTGTTGTTATGTCTAGATGAGTTTCAGGCCAAGCATGTTCTAACTGAAATGCATGAAGGAGTTTGTGGAGGACACTACTTAGCAAAAACAACTGCATACAAAATTCTTAGGGTAGGTTAATACTGGCCTAAGGTTTTTAATGATTCTTTCACACATGTAAGAAAGTGTGAGGCCTGCCAGAGGTTCTCTAGAAAATTGAAGTATCAAGGAGCTTTGCCACTCTGACCTTTGCAAGTTGATGCCACTTTTCATCAATGGGGAATTGATTTCATTGGAGAGATACAGGAAAAATCAAGTGGGGGATACAAGTGGATACTGGTTGCCACTGATTATTTTACTAAGTGGGTAGAGGCAATCCCAACTAAATAGGCTACAAGCAAGGTGGTGACAAATTTCTTGATGGACAATATTATCACCAGATTTGGTGCACCAATGAGGTTGATCACAGACAATGGGATGTGTTTCAAATTAGATGAGCTCAAAAGTTTTTGTGCCATATATGGCATTATTATTTCTTATGCAACTCCTTACCATCCACAAGCTAATGTTCAAGCTAAATCTAGTAATAAGGGTCTTTTAAAGATTATAAGGAGGATGTTGAGTTAGAACAAGAAAGCCTGGGATTCAAAATTAAAATTGGCTATGTGGGATGATGGGATTATTGTGAAAAAGGCAATTAGAAGGTCCCCATTTGAATTGGTGTATGGAGCATAGGCTAGGATGCCTTTGCAGAATTCGTTACCAGTCTACAGGTTTGTCCTTCAGGAAGATTTGGATGTTCCTGAACCTATGGAAGATAGAATGGAGCAATTAGCTAAACTTGATGAAATAAGGAGGGTTTCTCAAAGTCAAAACATGAAGTTACAAACACAGATGAAGTATCTATTTGACAAGAAGGCAAAGGATAGAAAGTTTGAAGAGAATGACTTGGTGTTGATGTGGAATGCAAGATGTCAGGAGAAAGGCAAGCATGGTAAATTCAAAGCTTTGTGGCTAGGACCTTTTTCTGTTGTTGGAAAGAAGGGTGAAGACTCATACTATTTATAGAATATGGCTGGTGAAGATCAGGAATTGCCTATTCATGGGAAATTCTTGAAGCAATTTTTCTCTTGAGAAACATAGAGGATTAAGGGTTGCCAATGTATGGACAACTCTTGCTTATCCTCTTTAATATTATTTTCCATGCATAGTAGTTTAGGATTTCATCCATCTCCATTTCACTCTCATTTTCCATTCGTCTCCATCTTGCATTCACTTTCCATTCATTTCCATTGCCTTTATTTCCATCTATGCTCTCTGGTTTATCATTTTGTGTCTGGTCTACTCACCCAATGATCTAGATCCTTGCAATGATCTTACTATCATTCATCCCTAGACGAAGCCACTGTTGGGACTGTAAAAATTTGTGTTCTTACATGTTTTTCATCCCCCTAAGTTTCCAAAATAATTATTATCATGAGCACAAGGGCCTTCCATCTTGAAATTTTTCTTGCATTTTGGTCTATATTTTTCCCATAAATCTATCGGGTCATGCATATCTTACATTCTGGCTCCTATCAGTGTGAGAATGCCATTGTCTCCCTGACCCATTTTGCATTTTCTACTAACATGAGTCTATGTTGCCTTTCGGCAAGACTCATTTGATGTCACAGTGATCAAAATTTTCTTGCAGGCACTGTTCGGCAAGAGTTCTTCACGGTCTTGGTGACAGAGGTTGACTCACACTTTGGCAAGAGTCTGGTCCTCGATATAATGTTTTGCCAAGTGCTTTGTGTCTTGGCGAATGATTTGAATGAGGATACATTGGCAAGAGTTGCGGCGTTGCTGAAATATCCTGGAAAACTCTTTTGGTCTCAGTGAAAAACACAAAGAAGGGACATATTAGCATGAGTGTTGTATTCACTATGAGGTCTCCCCGACATTAATATGTCTCGCCGATACACAGGATGAAAAGGTTACATTGATAAGAGTTAAAGCTTGCGGCATATGGTCTTGGCGAGTGTGAATTGTCTTACCGACTATGCGAACCAATGTTGTTTTGGCCAAACTAAGCGATATCGGTATGAGGTCTCAGCGAGTGACCTTCGGTCTCACCAATGAAAACAAAAAGGCTTGTCAATATGAGGATGGATTTGTCATAGTGACACACAAGATGAATAAGGGGCTTTCAGTGAAACACGTTGTGGTCTGCGTGAGGTCTCTCTGATGTTTGAATGCTATAGCAACTATGAATGAAGCAAAAGGAACACTTCGGTGGGAGATGTCTTATGTCTCAGCGATTGGAGTGAATGAAAACATGACAAAATCCATCTTGGGGAAACATAAAGAAATCTATGTGACTTCTCTCTCACTCTATTGGGTCATGGTGAAAGTGAACAACACAAAGAACAGAGGAGCCCATGGAGCAATTAGTGATTGAATTGCCTTTGGCATAGCTACTGGATTGTCCTGGTGACTGTCTCACTAGTGAATAACAGAAATTTGAATGTTGTGGCTGAAATGTATACATTTGGGAACCGTTGCAGGCTGACTCAATTGGAGCCCAATTTTTAATGAGGGCCGACATGATATTTCAATATGATTTATTTTCTCATGCTGGTGTATAAATAGGCATTTTGTAATTGTAAAAGGATCATCAACTATCATTTATTGGATTTTGATATACAACAAGTAGATACAGTAGAATAAAACTATCAGATCAGAGACTATTGTTGCATGATTTCATAATGGGGGTATTTATGAAAATTAGTTGATGTTGCTGCATTTTTATGGTGTCAATTATTTGTTGAATTTAGTGAAAATATTGCTAAGTTGTCTCCAAGATTGATGCTTTCTGGTTGTTTAAATTGACATAACAAGTTTATGTTCAGTTTATCAATGCACATTTGTTGTATCTGTGTGATTAATCAATTGGTTCTTTCAAGCAAAGATTAAATCCTTTTAGTTGATCACAGTAATCAGAGAGATTCATCTAGATTGTTCAATTAGAGCTTAGTAGTTACAAAATTGCATGTTTATACAAGTTGTAAGTAGAATGTATGCCAGATAATTTGAGTTTTCTCCAAAGAGTGTTCCTTATCTTGATTTCATTTGAATTCGCATACCCAATAAGGCACTAGTCTCTGCAATTTCATCATTTGAATTCATTCAGTTTCTTTACATCTTTTTTACATTTGTTAATTGAGCACTTTAGGATTTAGATCAGAGGATTATTATTGCTATCAAGTTTGGTTTCATTTGTTCACTTCCATCTGCCATTGTGGAAAAATGATTGTGTAGAAAAGACAATAATAAGTCAAGTTTCCTTATTCAGAAAGGTACACCCACCTAGGTCTTGCATCACTTGAAGAGTAGAAGGTTGAATTCTTTTGACGTTGTATGTTACCCTGAAACGTATCAAGAGATTGGCAGCCTCTTAAGGCATTTGGCCTACGTTTTTGAGAGCTAACAGACTCTACCCTTAACAATTAGTTGCCATGAT
Organism: Sequoia sempervirens; assembly: GCA_007258455.2. Lineage (NCBI taxonomy): Eukaryota > Viridiplantae > Streptophyta > Pinopsida > Cupressales > Cupressaceae > Sequoia > Sequoia sempervirens. The sequence goes on along the minus strand of VDFB02330083.1, from coordinate 5,464 downwards.
AGGAACATGTTTCCTAGAAACTATCACGTCATGGGTTACTCCTATTTAGAATAGTATTATTCTTTTAATTGTCTTATTGGCAGATAAAAAGTGTATTTGTGATGGCTCATAGCTAAGTATTCAATAGCCACCTTCACTTCCCTTTGGAACTTCCATTCTCCAAATATTTAGGCTCTCCCCTACAACTGTCATAGTCCTTTGTTGTGGGTTATAGTCTATTTGGCTGCAAGATGTTATTTTTGCAACCAAGGAATTCACATCTTTAACAATTTGGTGCAGGAGCACCTTGATAATTTTGGCTAGTTGATGCATTATGGAGTCTTGTTTTAGGATGTTGCAAATAAGGTCTATGTATACCAAACTTAATGTAATAAGTGTCATATAGGGTCTTGTAGGTGTTTTGTCAAAAGTTGTCAAAAATAATGAAAAATTTGTAAAAGTTGCAATAGAAACTTTATCTTTTTCTTTGGTAGTTAAAGGTGAATGTCCACCCCATGCAAAATTTTGTTAGGAACCATTGAATTTTCATGGAAAAAATGTTTAAAATCCTCTAAAATCTTTGAGGCTTGGTTGTTGAAGGATTTTTTGGTGAATGAGCAACTTTACTTTATTTTTGGGACAAAATTTTGTATTTCCTAAACTTCTTGTGCTCAGTACAGTTCCATATAGGAGCTCTGACATTTGAAATCTATGTGAATGGTTACGAATTCATGTTATATTTCATTTGAATCCTTTCTTGTAGTTTTTAATCAATATTTGAGGTAGAACAAAGCATTTTTCTAGAGGTTTCTTTATAATCAAGGGTTTCTAGGGTTTGGAGTGAAAACCATGAAAAGTTAGGCCATTCCATTGTAGGAAAATTATGTAAATTGGTGGAATGGACCTTTTAGGATTCTTTTTCATGTTTGTGTTAGTTGTGGGGTGGGGTGAATATGGTTGCACTAGATTTTCTCAAGCCTTAGCCTAACATCTTCATGTGTTAGGCTAGGCTATATAGTGATTTTGTAGGATCAACATGTTTTTGTGAACTATTGGTCAAACAAATGGTTGTTTTTGACCCTATGTGACTAGAGATTGTTGAAGATGAGAATTGGGGTTTAGGAGTTGAAATTAACATACTTCCTTTGTAAAAGTGGCCTATTTAGGCCTAATTCTAGCGTTGTAGGTCATGTTTTAGAAGAATGTTCCAAGAAAACTTGGGGAATTAGTTTTCAATATGTTGAATAAAAGGGTAATGGGTGCCTGAAAGTATAAAGGTTTTTACTTTTTCAGGCCTTATCTAAAAGGTATAGAAAGAAAAGTTTAAGTGGACACCTACATGCAAGTAGGATAGAATTGAAGGTATCAACCCTCTTTAGGTTTTGCAATCTTGAAGACTAGATTGTTTTGATTTTTTGAAGCCTATATCACCTTGCTTTGCATCAGGTGGTATCAAAGCTTTGGCTTTAGGTCATCTAGAAAGAATATTTAAATTTGAAGAAGAGAGAAAGTGCAAGGTAAAGCAAATAGGAGCCTCTGAAAGGTGGTTTGACAGTTATTGTTGCTAGAGAGTTAAGAGCCCTAAGAGAGTCTCAAGAAGCCATGGCAGCCAAGATGGAAGCACTAGAGAAAAAATATAAAAGAGATTAGGGTCTTGTAGAGGAGAGTGACCCAGAAGATGAAGAAGTGGGTGAAAGTGAGCATCCTACAAGAGGATCACATGAGCATATGGATCCTAAAGAATGGAAGTTTCTAAAAATGCTTAATGCTATGAAAGGAGAGACATAAGATGTGAAGATGCAAAGTTACCTATGTATGGTAGAAAAATGGATGCTAAAGTGGTGATTGAGTGGATAGATGCCTTAAACAACTATTTTGAATTCAAGGAGGTGGCTGAAGACAAGAAGGTCAAGTTTGCTAAAAACAAGTTGAAGGGACCAACATTGACATGGTGGAACTACACCCAGGATGAGAGAACAAGGAATGGTAAGCCCAAGATTAATTCATGGGACAGGATGGTGGCAAAGGTAAAGAGTTAGTTCTTTCTTACAAATTATGAGATTCAAGTGTTTAGGAGATTGTAGAATTTAAAACAAAAAGAAATGAATTTTGCAACATATACTAAGGAGCTCCACAAGCTGACCATAAGGTTAGGACACATTGAGAATGAAAAGGATAAAGTATCAAGGTATTTGAATGGTTTGAGATCCTCCATTCAAGATGAGATAAGCCTCACTACTCCTAGGATACTAGAGGAGTGTTTTCAAATGGCCACTAAGGATAAGGAGAAGATAAAGAGGAGGCAAGAAAAAAAATCAAGGGGTAAAGGAAAGAGTTTTAGGGGTAGAGGAACCTCTAGTGGAAGAGGATCACAAAGTGGTCAAGGTGAACAAAGTGAAAATCGAGAATCAAGTGGAAGTTTCAAAGGAAGAAGACAAAATGGTAGATGCAGGTTCAATGGAAAAGGAAGGGGATCTAATACCTTCTCTAAAAGGTGTTATAACTACAATCAATTTGGACATCCTGCATGGAAGTGCCCAAATAAACCAAGTGCAAGTTCTCATGGTGGAGAGAGGACTCAACTAGTGCAAGAGGAGGATGAAGAAAGTGTAAATTCACCTTCCCTACATGTGACTCTAGAGGTAGAGAGTCCTTAATGATCAGAAGTACATTAATCAAGGTTCCAACCATCAAGGAACCCCTCAAAGAAAGGGCTTATTTTAAACATGCAAATCTTAGGGAAAGGTATGCAAAGTTATAGTTGATTTTGGTTCAACAGATAATATAGTATCATTAGAGATGGTAGAAAAACTTAAAATGAAGAGGAATCCTCATCCAACACCTTATAAGATCTCATGGCTCAATAAAGGGCAGCAAGTGCTTGTTAATGAGTAGGTTTGGGTGGAGTTTAATATTGGTGCCTACAAAGACAAAATTTTGTGTGATGTTGTTCCTATGGATGTATGCCACCTACTCCTTGGAAGGCCTTGGAAATTTTATAGAAAGGCCAAGTGTGATGGGAATAAGAATGTGTATGTCATTGAGAAAGATGAAGTGTCTTACACTCTCAGATCTCTACAAGAAGATGATGGTGTTGTTCATGAAGGAACAAGTGTGATGGTAGTTAAGGAGAAGGATTTTTTGAGAGATATAGAGGAGGTGAACATAGGTTATTCCATTGTTGATAAGCCTATTTTTAATGTAGCAGAAATAGATCAAGAAGAGATACCTAAGGAGGTGCAAGCCTTGTTAGACATATATGAAGACATAGGAGTGAAGGAGTTACCAAGTTCACTGCCTCCCATCAAATATGTGAGTCATCATAATGATCTCATACTGCGTACAAGTCTACCAAGCAAAGTAGCATACAAGATGACATCTAGATAGAATGTAGAGATAAGAAATTAGGTTCAAGATTTGTTGGACAAAGGGCTGATAAGGGAGAGCTTAAGCTCTTATGTTGTGCCTACTGTATTGGCACCTAAAAATGATGGAGATTGGAGGCTTTGTGCTAATTAAAGAGCCATTAATAAAATCAAAATCAGATATAGATTTCCTATACCACAGATGGAGGACTTGATGGATAGTTTAGTAGGTGCAAGGTACTTCTCAAATATTGATTTGAAAAGTGGATATCATCAGATCAAAATAAGGGAAGGAGATGAATGGAAGACCATCTTTAAGACCAATGAAGGTTTATATGAATGGCTAGTGATTCCATTTGGGTTATCAAATGCTCCAAGTACATTCATGAGGCTAATGAATGAGGTTCTAAAGAATTTCATAGGAAAATTTTAGGTGGTATACTTGGATGACATCCTTGTGTACAGTAAAAAAAAAGATCATTTGGAGCACCTAGATAAGGTATTGAATAGACTCAATGAGGATAAATTAATAATCAACCTCAAGAAGTGTGAGTTTATGAAGAATGAACTAGTATACGCTGGATTTTTTATTTTAGAAGGGATATTAAAGATGGATCCCACAAAGGTAGAGACCATACATATTTGGCCAACACCTACATCAGTTGGAGAAGTCAGGAGCTTCCATGGATTTGCTAGCTTCTATAGAAAGTTCATCAATAATTTTAGTCACATTTGTGCACCAATACTTGATACCATCAAAGGTGAGAAGATGCATAAATTTCAATGGAAATCTTGGGCATAAAAGAGCTTTGAGTACTTGAAGAAACAAGTGGACAATAGCCTATTCTTACACTCCCTAACTTTATCAAGGTGTTTAATGTGGAATGTGATGCAAGTGACCTTGCCATAGGTGTAATTTTGAGCCACGATGGAAACTGGTTTCCTATTTTAGTGAGAAACTTAATGATTCCAAAAGGAAGTATTCCTCATATGACCTTGAGACCTATTCCATGGTATAGTCTCTCAAGAAATGGAGACAATATCTCTTACCAAAGGAGTTCATTGTCTTTATAGATAATCATGCATTAAGCTTCTTGAATAGCCAAGACAAGTTGAGTCATAGGCACATGAAGTGGATGGAGTATTTAAAGGCCTACACATTTACAATCAAGCATAAGAAAGGACAAGCAAATAAGGTTGCAGATTCTTTGAGTAGGATGTTTATGATGGTGCAAGAGGTACAACTCCAAAGTGTTCAAATAGATGCACTTAAAGGTATGCATGAGGATGATGATGATTTTAAAGATGCATTTGCTATTTGTAGATAGTTTCAAAATGATTTGCATAGTGAGTATTCTAATTTTGTCTTACAAGATGGTTTTTATTGAAAGGGGCTCAGTTGTGTGTGCCTAAGTGTTCTATGAGGGAAAATTTAATAAGGGAAAAGCATTGAAGTAGTTTGAGTGGGAATTTTGGATTTGATAAAACTTTAGAGAAGGCTAGGAGGTTCTATCATTGGCCAAGGATGCATATGGATGTTAAGAATTTTGTAGAGGGTTGTGGGATATGTCAAAGAGCCAAAGGACCAAGCTCCAATGCAGGTTTATATCAACCTTTTCTTATAACTAATCAGCCATGGGAGTCAAATAGTATGGACTTTATTTTTAGTTTTCCTAAGACACAAGGGGGGTATGATAGTGTTTATTTTGTTGATAGATTCAAAAAGGTGTCCCACTTCATTGCTTGCAGGAGTAAAAATGATGCATCTCACACATCTATTTTTTTTTTCAAGGAGATTGTAAGGATTCATTGATTGACCTTGACCATTGTTTCTGATATAGATTCAAAATTCATAAGTCACTTTTGGAGGACCTTGTGGAAAAAGATAGGAAAAATTATACAATTTAGTTTAGCCTACCATCCAAAAATGGATTGGAAAATTGAGGTTGTAAATAGGTCACTTGGAAACTTGTTAAGATTCCTTACCAAAGAACATGGTTAGTCATGGGATCTCATACTTCCTTAGGAAGAATATGCATACAATGATTCCATCAACCAGAGCATAGGAAGGAGTCTATTTGATGTAGTCTATGGGATGAATCCAAGAGGAATATATGAAC
>VDFB02330082.1:0-21200 GCA_007258455.2 Sequoia sempervirens | reverse complement strand
TGAGGGGAAAAGGTAGTCTTAATAATAACCTCTTCACATAAGCATATTTGGAAAATCTAAATTGTAAATCCATTTTTTAAAAGAAGTGTCCCTCATGAATTCATTAGGCATCTCCTCAACCAAAGGAATTGTGAACTTATCCTTGATTGTGATTCAATTTAATTCCTACAAATATATAAATAAACATAAAACCCATCACTTTTTGGGGAATTAGAGAAGAGTAAGGGTTGACACTAAGTTGAATGACCTTGATCTATAAAAATTATTACACTATCAATTCAATTTCAAATTTCTACACAGAAGGAAATCTACATAGCTAAATGTTAGGTGGTATAATTACCTAGAATCAATTTAATTTCATGATCATGTGAATGTCAAGGGGGTAATCTATAGATTTCTACAAATATTAATGCATTTTTTTCTAATAATACATGTGATTCTAGCAATTGAGACAAGGCTTTATATTTTTTTTTTTTTTGATCGGTAATAAAGGTTTATTTTATTGAATTTAAAAGAAGATTACAACAGATTCTTTTGGTTCTCACCAGAATAATAAACAAAAGAAGAGCTCCACACCAAAACAACAGACACCATAGAGTTACATTTAAAGCCAGAGCTTCTGAAACATAACAAAACTATAACTTTGCTCCACCACTTGGCCTTCCTTTGGTCTGAGACCGAAGGACCATAGCAAAGCTTTTCCTTTTGCAGACTTTTCTCCCCTTGACGGTTTGCCAACCATCCTCCACCCTTGCAGCCACCTTCTGCCAGTCTCTCCCCTTCGTTGCAAACTCATCATTCATCATTTCAACCTCCTCGATCTGCCTATCTTCTGATGCTTCATGTCGCATCCATGCATCGTCTTCCACTGGTTGCACATTCTGCCCTTCCTCCTCTCCACTATTTACCCCTTTGTCGTTCTTCTTCAAAGAGCCTGATTTCTCCCTACATTCCGGGGTTTTAGCTCCATGATGAGTTACCGCTGCTATTCCTTCACAAGTTTTACCTTCATCAGCATCTTTCAAGCTGGGCGTCTCAACCAAACATGATCCCCCCCCCAGATCTGTTCCTCTATATGACTGTGGCAGAATAGATTTTCCCACAGCCTCCGGAGTCACCTTATCTGGTTGTTTCACACTACTGTCCTGCTTTTCAACAGCATAATGCTTCCTTGAGGCATCCTTCCACCAAGTAGCTGGTTTGACCCATCTGGGTTTTGCACAATTCGCAGCTATATGGCCAGTTTGGAAACACCTCCTGCAACGGAATGGTACCCCTTCATAGTCCAAATGCTGTACCCAACATCCTTTGGAAGTTTCAATTGAAATCTCTTCAGGAAGTGACTTTGATACTTCCATCTCCACCAAAATCCAGGCATATGTGGAATGCAAAAGATTTGAAGAGCCTTCATCGATCATCAAAAATTCTCCTAAAGAGTTTCCAATGGCCTCCAGACAAGACTCAAACCAAAAATGGAGAGGCAAGTTTGGGAGTCTTACCCACAGAGGGACTTTATCAAAGGTCTCTGTTGCAGGGTTAAAAGCCTGATGCTAGGGCTTCAAGGAAAGAGCAAATTTCTCCTCCCAGCTCCAGAAGAAATCACACAAGATTTTGTTTCTATCAGCCACAGATTCAAACACCACTGTGAAAAAACCTCTGGCAGCAGGATAGATTTGGATACAGCCATCTACTATGGGTTCCCAGTGTTAAGATATCCAATGATGTAAATCACATAAACTGGGCGAAAAACCCCTAAACCTTCCTATCACTCCTAAATTCGAAAAAACTTGAACATTATGAAAAACTTCCTTTTCTATCTCTTCCTGCAGAGAAATCGTGGGTTTCTGTGACTTTACCTCTGCAAAAACCCCCCCTGTTGCTTGATGCTGAGTCACACCGTGCGCCTTTGCCCCTGCATTGGTTTTCCCTGTTACTTGGTGCTTAGGCATATGCATCCCGGACGCTTTCCCAACCTCACCCCGTCGTTTCCTTGCCTCCTCCCTGGAAGACACCTCCACTCCGCAGCTCCCTCCTCCATCTCTTTCTCCTGGGCATTGTCTTTCAAACTGGATTGGGCCCCCAGCAGCATTCCTGCAGCTCTCAGCGAACAGAGCCGTTGCAGCCCTAGCGCGCGGCTCAGACGGCTTCATCCCGCCAAAAATCCAAGGCTTTATATTTGATTAGTTACATAAACTAAAGATAGGTTGTTACCCCATAATACCCCTTCTTTAATAACTTATTTATATGATGAGAGCTAATGAGGTGTGAGGAACATGCTTTGAACTCTATGTGAGTATTTTTTTGGTCATTGAAGATAAATTATATCCACATTTCTAAGAAGTCCCAAAGGATAGGTCTGAATATGTATACCCATTATTCCCCTAGAGCCACATTACAACCTTCAAGCAAGTAAAAAAACACACAAAATTAAAAATTATAGTCACCCATTGAAATATAGACACTCCTTAGTTCCCCTTTACATGATTGTGAAAGAAACACAATCTATTGAGAGGGGGGGTGGTGAATCAGTAGATCTAATGAATTCAAAACTCTTAACTTCAACTCAAAATATCAGATCATGCAACTTGAATCTTCACTACTACAAATCAAACATTGAGCACACATACACACAATTGTACACCAAATATATGTGGAAACACAAGATGGGAAAAACCACAGTGAGAATAGCTGATTGGATCTACTATCCAAATCTAGCCTCACAAAGAAGAAATATATGTAAGTGAATTTTACAATATGTAGGCACCAACCTACTGGAGTTACCAATCCCCTAATGTATTTGTAGGCACCAACCTACTAGAGACACCAATCCCCACCAGAACAATACAAGAGGTACAACACTAGTCCTATTAGAATACACAGATAATACTTGTGTATCTTCTATATAGCTGTATGCATCTAATACACATACCAAAATTACAACTGACACTTTTCCACACTGCATATGATCTTTCGATAATGGAACACACTTTGAAATGTAACTCACATTGAATAACTCTAGCTTCACAATCATCTCCTTTTACATTCAATTTATGTGCTTTTTCATATTCATATTGTGCATCCATCAGATAGATGAATATATACTGACATTGCATTAACACTTCTTTTATATCGGCTAGGGATCCACAAATAACTAGGATGACATAAGGTGGACCTAAATTCAAATTTCATGAAATGTGTAATAGGTTGATCCAAAAAAAAAATTTGATGTTTCCAAAAGAACATGATGTTGTGCGCTACCACAAGAACCTTAACTAGGTCCTATATTGACACCACATGCAACATTCAAGAATTTTGCATGCTACTAGCCATTACTGCACAGACCTTGAACACCAACTGGTTGACAGACAAGCACAAAGAACCTTCTATCACTACAATATTTTTGCATGTTGAACATATCATTTGGAAACTAAGGAATATGATAGAACTAGTGTAGACATACTCTCCTCTAAAACCGCATAGCCAAACTACATTTCTAAAAGAAATGCTAGTCATAATTGTATTTCCAAAGAAATCTATCTACCCTGACAACTGAGCTGAAACATTTCGATACATACTTTCAATTTACCTCTATCATAGTGAATAGATGAATGCATGATATTGCAAGCATACATCAATCACACATGCTTCTAGAACTATAACTAGTAACATATATTTCTGCAAATCTTTGCAACTAAAAATGACAAGGGGAATATAATGATAATTCGAGTACTACTTAGCCTTACACCCTTGACACAATGAACTCCTTTAGCATCAATGACAACCTTTGTTCAATAATCTTCCCCTTTGTCATTGTTTGCAAATAGTAAAATTTTGGGCCACCCATAAACCGACTGGTCACACACAAAGATATTTCTCCGCATTAGATTGATTTCTCCCCCTTGGAAGATATAGTATTCTGATTTCACTTTCTCCCCCTTTGACATCAATGGTAAAGGTCAAAAATCTCTCCTTTTGGATTTGTGGCACTTCTCCCCTTATAAACTTCATCCTTCAAGTTGCAATACTATAACTTCAAATGTGGATAAATGCAAAGCATTTCTCTAAACCTCCCTGATTGCAACAACACATTCTTCATTCTACAGGTTCTAAAAACTTTTGTGATAACTTATATGTTCTGAAAATAAGAACATACATACTCCATACTTGCCTCAAAAAAATTGCCAAAATGAAAAGCCACTTCTTCAAATGTGGAGAAATACAAAGCATTTCTCTGAACTACTTCAGGACAACTCCCCCTGAGTCCATACTACACTACTTCTAAAAAAAATTCACAAGACCATTGTGCCTTCTTGCAGCAAGGAGACCAAGCTCCCCCTCAACATGTGCTTCCTCTTGATTCAAGAGGAGGGAACAATAACTCCAAACTTCATTCGGAGAAATTCAAAATTCTCCTTAGGAAGTGGTTACATACTCCAACTTTACCTCCTTTTCCGCAACTTTCTATCTCAAAAAATGATACTTGATTGAAATGTGTTTTGTCCTTGAATGCATCACTAGATCCTTTGAGATGTTTATGGCACTAGTGTTATCACAAAGAATAGAAATAGGTTCATCAAACTCAATGTTCATCTCCTTCAAATTCTACTTCATCCAAAGCACTTGAGTGCAACATGAAGCTGCAACAATGTATTATGCTTCAATTATAGATAAAGAAACTGTCTCATTTCTTGCTCAACTAGGACACCAAACTATCACCAAGAAAGAATGCTCCATCACTTGTGCTCTTCTGGTCATCTATGCTTCTTACCCAATTTCCATCTGTGTACAAAGTCATAGTGAAATTTTCACTCTTTGGATACCATAGGCCAAAATCTATTATAGCTTTTAGATATATAAATATCCTCTTTACTGCTTTGACATGATTTTCCTTAGGTGCTTCTTGAAATCTAGCCACCATTCCAACTGTTTGCATTATATCTGGTCTAGATCTTGCCACATACAAAAAACTACGAATCATAGATCTAAACAAGGTTTGGTCTACCGGAGTAGATTCATCATCTTTACTCAACTTATATCCTATAACCATAGGTGTACCCACCAGTTTGCCGTCTTCCATCTTGAACTTATTTAGCATCTCCTTTATGTACTTGTTTTGGGAAATGAATATGAATTTGTCCAATTGTGCAATCTACAACCCAAAAAGAAAGATAATTCACATAGCATTTCCATTTCAAACTCACTTTGTATTGCCTTCTAAAACACCTTGCATATTTCATCACTGCTACCACCAAAAATAATATCATCTACATAGACCACAACTATAATAATTTGATCACATTCAATTTTTATGTACAAATTACTATCTATACTTCCTCTTCAGAACCCTTGCTTCTGCAAGTATCCATCCAACCTTGAATACCAAGCTCTGGGAGCTTGTTTGAGTCCATAAAGGACCTTCTTCAATCTACACACATAATTTGGATTGTTAGAATTTTGAAACCCTTTCGATTGTTCAATGTAGGCCTCTTCTTCTAGTTGTCCATTCAAAAATGAGACTCAACATCCATCTGGTATACATTAAAATTCTTGAATGCTAAAAGACCTAAAAACATCCTTATTACTTCTAGTCTTGCTACCAGAGAAAATGTCTCTTCAAAATCTATGGCTTCAACCTGAGCATATCCTTTACACACAAGTCTAGCCTTGTTCTAGAATACTTCACCTTCTTTGTTTAGCTTGTTTCTAATAACCTACTTGGTTTCAGTCACATTCTTTCCTTTAGGTCTTGGGACTAGTTCCCAAGTTTCATTCTTCTTGATCTAACTTAGCTCTTCCTCCCTAGCTTCTATCCAACCTTTCTCTTTTCTTGCTTCTTTATACGACTTAGGCTCTATCTTTGATAGGAGAGAAAAATTTACTTGCTCATTTTCTTTCTCAATTCTCTTCTAGGTCTAAACCCCACTGTCTTTATCTCTTATAATATGGTCTTCAAAATGATTCTTTTGAGCATATTTTGTTGGAGTTTTTGTAACAACTTCTAAATCTTCATCAGCATTGTGGATTGGTTCTTCATCATCTTCCACTTCTGGAGTACTAATGGACTAAATTGTTTCATCAACTCTCACATTTTCACTTTCCATAATCCTCTTTAGTCTTTTGTTGTAACATCTATATGCTTTACTTTTCAAAGAGTAACCAAGAAAAATACCTTCATCATATTTGGAATCAAACTTACCCAAATTTTCTTCATCTCTTTTGATGTAGCATTTGCTTCCAAATATTTGGAGATGTTTGTTTGAATCTGGTCTTCTTATCCATAACTCATATGGTGTTTTATCAGTCTTGTGTCTAATCTAAACTTTGTTCATGATATATATTGCAGTTTGAACCACTTCTCTCCAATACATATCTGGTAGATTTGATTGACACAACATTATTCTTGCCATCTCCTGTACAATCTAGTTCTTCTTTTCTACAACTTCATTTTTCTGCGGTCATAGAAGCAAAAAATTGCCCCCAAATCCCATGCTCTTCACATAATTTATTATACTTGTCAGAAGTGAATTCTCCACCTCTTTCTAATATCAAAACCTTGATTATTCTTCCAGAATCATTCTCTACTAATGCTTCAAACTTCACTTTTAGAAAATTAATCCAAGTCATTATAGTGTAATCATCAATGAGCATCATGAAGTAACTGTCTCATTGTAGGATTTTTGTCCTCATAGATCCGCACAGATTTGTATGGACCAAATCCAATGGTTTTCATGTAGAATACTCCTTAGCAAGAATTTTTTTTTTTTCTGCTTTCCTTCATGACATGGTTTGCAGCTAGTAGATTGAGGCTTCTTAATCTTTGGCATATCCCAGACCATTCCTCTTGAGCTAATATTTACAATATCATCAAAGTTAATATGTCCCAACCTTTTGTGCCAAAGCCAACTTTCTTCTCTCTGCATAGTAAGAAATTTTTTTCCATTCAGCTCACTGAGATGATATATGTCACTACCTGTCTTGCTTCCTTCTACAATCAGTTCTCTGATGCTTGATTTGTTGATTTCACAAACTTCAACATTAAATGATAGCTTATAAAATTTATCACACATTTGACTAACACTTAAAATATTATGTTTTAGTCCCTCAACACACAAAACATCAAGTGTCTTTGTCCTACCGCCATCAAGACTCAAAGTACCCTTACTGGTGATTTTGAAAATAGAATGATTTCCAAGAGTCACAAATCTTCCTTCAAATTTCTTGAAATTCATGAACTTACTTTCATCTCCAGTCATGTGGCTTGAGCATCCACTGTCTATGATCCATAGATTCTTCTCTTTCTAAGCATGTAGTGTAGTTTGAGAAATCGTTGATTTATCTAACTTTTTCTCTTCCAAAACCTTCTTCTAGAATTTATCTAATTCATGAATTCTACATTATGATCCTTTTCTTCCTACTTCCAGTAGAGAGGGACTCACAAAATTGCTTCTGCAATTCCTATCAATGTGTACAAAAGAGTTGCATTTGTAGCAAATGATATTATAATTGAATAGAGATGCAAATATTATTGTTGAAAAAGTTATTTTTTCTTACTAAATCTTTTCTACAATCCACAACCTTATGACCAAAATTATTACAATTAAAATAGTAACAGTGAAAAGAATAATTGAACTTGGTGTTGTATCCCTATCTTCCAAATCGTCTACTCTTCTTCTGAACTTGAATAAAGTCATCATTTTGTGTCTTTCTTTCATCACTTATGATAGCTCTTTCAGACTTTTCACTTTTGGAACCAGTCACTTCTAGACATGATTTGACAGGCTTCATTGGTTGTCCTACCCGTTTGTTTCTCTGATCAAAACCAATTCCAATTTTGACATGCAGAGATATTTGATATCCCAATTACTAATCTAGAGCCTCAATACTCTTTCCAAACCTCATCTACATACTTTCTCAAGATCTTCTATTATTGTCACAACTTTTGCTTCAAGCTTATCATAGTCCTTGTCTCTTGACAATAATTTTTCGCAGAAATTCTTTAGTACTTTTTTCTTCTTCTACCTGAGTCTTCAGTTTAGCAATCATCTTCTCTACTTTCTCTACATCTAGATATTCCTTTTCTTTATCCTTCACTTCTTATGCAATTCTCTTCTTGAGTCTCTTAATCTATTTTCCAATACATAACAATTCTTCCTCAAGATCTACTTCATCTTCATTATTTCTAGAATCCATTTCTATATCATCTCCATTAGTTTCAAAATCCATGAATATAATTTTTTCCTTTTCATCACTGAAGATATCTTCATCTTCTTCATCAGTAGAGTAGCCTTCCTCATTAGTGTAGAAACTCTTTTGTTTCCATTGACCTTTATTCCTTCTCTGAAATGATTTATTTCCATTCTTTTTTTCAATATTGTTAGAATCCTTATTGGGACACTTAGCCATAAAATGTCCTACTTCACTCTAATTAAAACACTTAAAAGGTAACTTTCCTTTATACTTATTGAAACCTCTTTGTAGACTTCTAACAAAATTGGCTTCCTCTGGATCTGATCCAATATTAGAATCTAGATCAACTTGCTTCTTAGATACTTTGAATGATGCCTCTTTCCTTATAGAATCCTCACTTTCAAATCTCATTTCAAAGGCAGTTAGAATTCCTTGTAGTTCAGTCATCTTCAAAACATTCATATCCTTAGCTTCTTCGATTGCAAATACTTTAGAATCAAACCTTCTAGGAAGAGATCTAAGAAACTTTTTCATAGAATTATTTTCTTTCAATTCCTCACCAAGACCTCGAATAGAGTTGACAACTTCATCAATTCAGAGTAGGAATTTGGAAATATTTCATCTTCTTTCATCTTTAAGCTTCCAAACTAAGATCTATGAGTTTGTAGCTTTACCTCTTTGAATTTTTTATCACCTTCATAGATGGTATGCAATTTTTCCCATCTTTCCTTTGTTGTTTTGCACTGCATCACTTTCACAAATTCAAAGTTAGTCAATCCACATAAAATAGCTTTCCTTTCCTTAGCATTAATTTTGCAATCCCTCTTTCTAGCCTGATCCCTAGGAGGGTTTTCAAGAATCTCATATCCCTTTAAAACTAACATCTAGATATCAAGTCCTAGAGCCATCAAGTAGGACTCCATCCCGACTTTCTAGAATGCAAAATTGGATCCATCAAAGAGTGGTGATTTATTTGCAAAGAATCCTTCCTGAGCAGCTGAGTGTGTCATCCTAGAACTACCTTAAGCTATTAGGATTCTTCAAAGGAACTTGGCTCTGATACCAATTGAATGGCACACAATCTACTGAGAGGGGGGGTGGAATTAGTAGATATAATCAATTCAAAACTCTTAACTTCAACTCAAAATATTAGATCATGCAACTTGTTGGTTGACAGATTTATCACCTAACTCTATATTCTCACGCCCAAAAAGCTGACAAATGTAACCACAATTGAATCGGAAATCATATAATTCACAGACCGATTCTCTGCTTATTTTAGAAGGTGGCAGCTACCTTTGTTTGATATTCAAGGAATAATTTTTAACTTCTGTTGCTTTTAACCAAAAAGCAAATAAAGGTAGGGGATTTTAACCAAAAAGCTTTAAAGGTATTCAAAAAATTCATAAAATAAAACTAAAAATACTTCACAATTTGAATGAAATCCAATATCACCACAGAACCCTTATTCATAGATAAATGATACTATAGTGATGCAACAAATCAAAATATCTATTATCCCAATCATAGATTAAACACTAGCAGAACATTCAACATAAGAAGAACAAATTCATACACCATAATTCAAAGATTACGCATGCACAAATTCCACCATCGTCTTCTATATCAAAATAACGGACAGCAAATATTCAGATAACAAAGTTTGTTCTAATGAGAAAATCAAAGTTTTCCTAAAAAATCCTAAGAATACCAGCTGAATCCATATTTAAAGCATAAACAAATTGTCATGGTAACAGTTTCTTGAAATTAACGACACCGAATAATTAAAATATTTTTAAACTTAAAGATCCAAAATAAAGAAAGTATCATGAAATACTAAAATTAATTATGCATCATTTCCCACCGCTTCAGCTTCATCATCTTCCATATTTTTGATAGCTTCTTGTTGCAACTGCTTCTCTTGTGCCTTCATCCTGGGTTTGTAGTCCCTATACTTGGAAATAATTGCAAGCAATTCTTTGCTCCCTAGAGTAGCAGTAATTTGCAGTCTGGTTCTTACTTGAGCTGCTTCAGACTCATTCAATGTGTTAGACCTCCTACTTGCCTTTGTTTTAAAGGAAGTGAGATAAACCTACAATCTATTGAGCTTTGAGAAAGATTATTTAGTCATGGTAGTAGGGTCAATCATCTCCTTGTCGAATATTTCTCTAAATTTCAAAAAAACCTCCTTTGAGTCCAGAATTCTTTCATCAAATTCATCAATTATCTCTACCTTCAAGTCATGACAATTTCCCTTTATCTCCACTAACATGTCCAGGTATTTCTCAAGTACTACAGTAATCTCTTTTACCAAAGTATCATAGATGTTCAATTTCCACTACAATGCATTGGGCCGTGAAGGATCTAATTCCTTTGGATCACCTACAATTTGTTCATTGACCAATTTCATACAATCCATGGAAATCAATTCTTTAATCTCTTGTGAGAGCACATAGAGACTAGTCTGATATTTTTCAGATTTGCTAAAGCTCAATGATTCATGCTTGAGAACTTGAGGCTTCACCAAATATAGAAGAAGGTACTATAGAAGAAATAAAGTTCTTCAAATAAAGACCTAGGACTGCAATGCCACTTTTTCCTTCCTTTCTTCTTTTACTCACTTGATCAAAGCATTGATTGAATAGTCAGCATGATATAGATCTGCTTCAAGTGTTTGGGGTCCCATATCAGCATTTGTGACCTTATAATTAGTTACTATTATCTCATTTTCATTCAAATCTTTTATAGGATCAGCAATTTCCAACACCTGATTACCAAAATTAGGATCAGTCAATATCCTTGGCATCTTCTAAGCTTTCTTTGGTCTTGAAGAAGTTTGAAGCAGCTTTGTAACTATATCTACTCCAACTGTTGCTGTGGGAGTTTATTTCCTCTTCTTTTCCACTGCTTTTCTCAACCATATTGGAGAAGTTTCAATCAAATAAAAATTCTTATTCTCTAGAGCGATTTCTCTAGTCTCGCCAGGAGTAATAGGTATGTTTTCCACTGGGGAAGAGAGCACCTCAGACAATGGAGGGAAAGTATTATCCTCAACAATATGCTTGAAAATAGCATCTGGATCCTTAGACACAGGTTTTGTTTGACCAACCTTCTTTTTGGGAGCAGGAGTGGATGGACTATCTTGCTCACATACAAATTTTAGTTTAACCAACTCTTCTGGTTTCTCCCCATCACCTCCAGACTGTGAATTTGCACTAGAAGATCTTGTAGCCATTCTCCCTGAGGATATGCCAACTATAATTGTTTGAGAAGAACTTTGTTCATTTTTTTAGAAGACTTTGGTTCCCGAGTAGAACCTTCCACTTGTCACCATTTTCCTTCCAGCTAATCCTAAGTTCTTTTCATGAATAGGGCAGCCCGTATGTTCATATCCAAGACTTCATCTTTATTCCAGTCAACCTTTGGATGTGATTTATCAGACAACTTCTCATATTCGGGGTCAATAACCACCAAATCATCAATTGTGCCCTCTGGAATCTTGAAAGGTAGACCAGAATCTTGTATTTGTTCAAGGGTTAATCTCTTGTAATCTCTTTTTAGGACTTCATTTTCATCAGTGTAATCCTCCCAAAAGTCCTCAATAGTGGGCTGATGTTGATATGAACTTTCCTCAATATAAATTTTGCTTAACAAAACCCTTGCTGTCAAAATTATCCCTCATGAACAAATGCAGAAGATTATATTTTGCAAGAAGGCCTTCAACACATTTGGCCATTTGATTACTTTTACATGTGAAAGATGGAGTTTTCAATGGGAAAGGACACCCCCATTTCCCCATATTCAAGTATTTCACATTCACAACAGCCATTTGTCTACAAACTTCCAGGAACACTAGCAAATCTTTAGGATATCTAGGTAATCTCAATGGGGCTTTTTCAAAACCACCTATCCTCAAATAGGAAAATCTATCAAACTGAATATAAAAACTTCAAAATTCTAACACTAGAGACATTGATTTAGCAGAAAAATGCACTTCAAGATTCCCATCTAACTTCCTTACAGCTTCCATTAAAAATGCATCATTAATAAGGGAAAAATCTCCCATTCCAGCCTGCTTAGTAAACTGCAGGTAGCACTTATGCACAAGAATGTCAGAAGTTGGGTGTATTTTCAATTTCAATCCCATCCAAAATGACCTCTGACTAGCTATAACATATGTTAAACAAGAACACAAATGAAAAGTAGTTGTAATTTGGAAATTGACCAATTGTTCATTTAAATGGAAGAAAATTATGTTGGCCCAATTAATGTATACGTTTTCATCATAGACATCCAAAATAAATTGACACATCAAGTCCTAAAAGGATTCAATTTGTGCATTCCCAACAATACGGTGCAACAAAGCAATAGCATTTGTAATTTCTCCTTTGAAATGCATTCTTTTGAGTTTAGTGGGTAGTTGTGACTTACCTCTTTTTTTGTCTTCAACCACCCTTTGGCCATAGAATTCTTGCACCAACTTTCATTGACCTTGAAGAATTCACCAGCTATTGCAACAGACATATCCTTCATGGGATATTTTTTCAGGAATCCTTAGTGCATGAGAAACAGTTCCAAGGGAAATTCTAGCAACAACGATCCCATCCACGGCTTTGATTTCTTGTTTCTCTGGAATGTATCTCCTTGCACATGCACCAATTAAGTCCACACTGAGAATAGCTTCTAGAAAAACCCCGGCGTGAGCTAATCCACTTTCTAATAATTTTGCGTCAATGGCAGTCCTCTTATCACTTTCCAAGCGCGCCCAAAATTCTTCCAACTTAAAAGATCCCAGCTCTGTGTCTCTCATGTCGAGCCAGCGGTTTTTGATTCCAGACTGCATCAGTTCACAATACACAAAAAAAAACTTGTACGCCTGAAGAAATAATTGTAGATGATAGAGGTGTTATTGCAAGTTTGACCAAATAAATTTTCACCGCCTTAAGTTGTGCAAATGATAGGACATGCATTTGGTGATGAATTAATATGGCGCTTTATTTAAATCCTTAGTAAATAAAACCCTAAGATTTGTGTGCCTTACAAAAATATATGATAAGACATCTCCAAGTTGTACGGTATGCTTCATTAAATGCATTGGCGGTGCCTTGAAACATGCAGGCACACAACATATTACCTTGTCGTGAAAAACTAGAACTTTACAACCTAAAGTTGGGAGTTACGAAGTTATGAAAACCTCTAATTCCATGAATTCACAATAAACTGACTCACTTGACACCACTAAAGACAAGTTGGACTATCGGGAAGTTAAGAAAAATAGAAACCTGACGACAAAGTTAAAAACACATAGCGCCAAAAACTTAGGTTTCAAAACTTATGAAATGCGCGACAAGAGGTTAAGAACTTTAGAGGAACCCACGACCAAGACTAGAATGAAGGAAAAAACTTTAGACTTACACAAAAAATAAAGATTGAAGATTGAGGAAGACAAAATTTGAAGGGATATGATACATAATATACCTACAAGTAACGCAACTTGAATCTTCACTACTACAAATCAAACATTGAGCTCACATACACACAATTGAACACCAGATATACATGGAAACCTAAGATGGGAAAAATCATGGTGAGAATAGTTGCTTGGATCTACTATCCAAATCCAGCCTCACAAATCAAAAATATACAAGTGAATTTTACAATATGAAGTAGGTGCCAACCTACAAGAGACACCAATCCCCACTAGAACAATACAAGAGGTAGAACACCATTCCTACCAGAATACACAGATAATGCTTGTGAATCTTCTATATAGTTGAATGTACATCTCATACATGTTCTAGAGTTATAGCTGACACTTTTCCACATGGCATATGATCTTATGATAATGATGCACTCTTTGAAATACAAATCACATTGAATAACTCTAGCTTCACAATTCTATCCCTATATATTCACTTTTTGTGCTTCACCAAATTCACATTGTGCATCCATCAGACTGATGAATATATACATGACATTACAACACTTCTTCTATGTCGGTCAGGGGTCCGCAAATAACCAAGATGACATAAGGTGGACCTAAATTCAAATTTCATGAAACATGTAATAGGTCGATCCAAAAATAAAATTTGATGTCACTAAAAGAACATGATGTCATGCACTACCACAAAAACCTTAACCAGGTCCTATCTTGACACCACACACAAGATTTGAATTTCACACACTAGTAACCGTTACCGCACATGCCTTGAACACCAACTGGTTGACAAACAGGCACAAAGAACCTTTACAATATTTTTGCATGCTGGATATATCCTCTACAAACTCGGGAATATGATAGAACTAGTGTAGACATACTCTCCTCTGAAACCACAGAGCCAAATTGCATTTCTAAAAGAAATGTTGACCATAATTTTATTGTCAGAGAAATCTCTCTACCCTAAGAATTGAGATGGAACATTCTAGTACAAAATTTTGGTTCATCTCTATCATAGTGACTAGATGAATGCATGATATTACAAGCATACGTCAGTCACACGTGCTTCTAGAACTATAACTAGTAACATATATTTTTGTAACTCAAAATGACAAGGGGAATATAATGATAATTCAAGTACTACTTAGCCTTACACCCTTGACACAATGAACTCCTTTGACATCAATGACAACCTTTGTTCAACAACTAGTGTGCCCCAATAGCTACCATGACCTCAAAACTAGAACATTGGTACATATAACAATTAAATTCTTTATCAACTTGAGGATCCAAGAAATTATGGGTGTTGCCTAAATCAATGAGGATACTTAAAGGCTACTTTTTTAAGTACTCCTTAACATTCATTTTTTGGGGTATGGTTATTGTTGATGACAAAGATTATACTCTCACTAAAATTTTGCGCTTGTGAGGACATCAAGCATGGAAAGCCTATGAGTGTAGGATGTGGCTCATATTTACAACATCTCGAATTAAGAAGTTAGTTCTTTGTTTGGTTTCAATAAACTCTAGGAATCACATTAAAGGGAAAAACAAAGAGAAAACTAAGAATATGTAGAAGTGAAAATAATCTAAGTGAACAATGCATTGGATAACAAGATCACTTCTCCTTTTCAATCCCTGCACAACAATAATTTACAAAATCATGACATAGGAAACCATAATATGGACAAAAAAACTAGTCTATAGATAAACAAAAGAGGAACATAAAATATCAGAAAAAATCTAGAAACACGAAGATTGTTGAGATTAAGAAGCAAATATAAGAATAAGAAAGATAAAATATTGTGAGTAGAACTCCACCAACATGAACCAATGAAAATCTTTTCAACCTCGCCATTTGAATAAACACCATAGATTAGAAGAAAGAAAAGAAGACAAAAATAAAGAATTGAAGAAAACTATAAAAAATGTCCATGATGCAAACAAAATCTATAATTACTCAGAATAAATGTTGCTCAATCTCCTCCATAAATTCTGGTGTAATTCCTTCATGTGGTTGCCACTCTATTTTCTCCCAATTTTGTCGGCAACACTAATAATAAAGTCTTCACTTCATATTTTATATTCCCACATGATAAAGTTTAGGGCAAATGATGTGGTAGGAAAAGCTTTCTTTTATTTAGAGGGGCTTTCTTTTATTTGACTCATGGGTTTCACTTTATCATTTTAATAAAATAAAATGTTGTCTTTATTTTGATTTCCCCACCCCTTTCAGTCTAATTTATTCATACTTAGTCTCACATGTAAATAGAATTCTAATTAAATTCTTCCTTCACAAGTGTTTTGTTAAGTCCACAATGCCATGTCATTCCTATCTTTGATTTTGCCACTTTAGGTGCATGAAAATACAAATAATTTTCCTTGTAGAGCTTTACCTTTTGTTGGAGTAAGAGGTGGGCTCATTTATCATGATTTTCATAAGTATGTGGCTCTTTGGAATAATTTAATTTTTTTAAGTTGTTTTTAATTAATGGTGTATTTTTCTTTCTTAAAATATCTTTTTTTTTCAATGGGTATGATATTTTGTTGGATTGAAAATTTGTGACATATAAGATGGTTTATGTGGACTTCTTTGATAGTTTACATTAACATATTTCATATTTGTGACTTGTAGATCTATTTTCCATCTAACAATTTAGACAATGGATGGCAAAGTATGATATATTGAAATATTGTTGGTTTTATTTCTCCATTACCTTGGGCCTTCCATTCTCTATGCTAGGTATGGTCATTCATTTCCAGATGTTGAATTTTAAGGCATGACTCACATTTAAAAGACATATTTCCCTAATCTTTCCTTATATGTGGTTTCAGACTATATTGGGTGTAACACTAATGTTATGTCATGTTGTATATCCATTATTTTGTAGACCAAATCAATATTTGTTGGGTTTAGCACGTCTAAATTATAAAAAAGAAATTAATTTTTTTGTCAAAATCAAAGTTGTGGATAAAAAATTACACTCATTAGAAGGTACTTTATTAAAAAACCTCAATAAAAAAATATTTTTTGCAGTCCATATTTTAATGGCTCCCAAGTGAGATACCTAGCAAGAAGAGACTTTTGAAGAGTATGTGAACATGAGCAATCTCCCAAAAAATTGCAAAATTAATTAGAGAGCCAAAATTATTCCATACAAGATTTGATCATAGTTTTTCGAATGGCAATCTAGTACCCTATAACCAATATGCAGGCCACTCAAACCCCTAGACTCTAGGTTGAAACAAAGGTTTATATTCCCAAATTTGATGAAAATATTTGATGGTAAAATATTTACTCTTGGGTTTGCAATATTAAGGTTCTTTTCGGCCCAAAATACTCTAAAATTGCAGCTACCCTCTAGATCTAGAAAAAAAAAAAAGCAACTGATTCAAACCCTTGCAAATTTGACATCTGGAGTCCAAACCAGGCCAAACAAAATGCAAACCGACTTTCAACCTTGAATCTAATGGAAAACACTGATTTTCTCCAAGATTCACTGAATTATAGCTTAAGGAACAAAATATCTCATAAAGAGGAGAGGAGATTACAGATTTGGAGCTTTGATACCATGTTGAAGTTGGAAAAATCAACTCCCACAACTCCCAAGGATCACCTGCAATCAAACACCTATCATAAAAAGAGAGAATAGCAAAGCTATGGAGGCCAAGAGCTATTGATTCAAAAAAACATGAATCATTGATTAATGTGCAGCTTCTAATGATTATACAAAATAATCCTTATAAAAGGATAATGAACATAGAAACCCTAGGTGAGGATAAAACAAGATCATGAATAAAACCTCATCCCATGACATATTACTTAAGCTTACTCATGTCAGGATGAGGACACATTTCATGATCATAAAGTTGGCTCTATGAATTTGATATTGGTTGTGTTATTTTCCAAAATTTTGTTGTTTGGTGGCATTTGTTGTTGATTGAAGTCAAATCTTCATTTTTGGTTCCCAAGCTCATAAGTTTTTTCCACAATCTCCAATTTTCACAATTCTTGTGACATTGGAAAGGTATTGAGGAGGTCTATCATGCTATCCATGCACATTTTTCAGGTTCAACCCCAGGTATCTTTTATTTAGATTTGTGTGTATTCACATTCTAGTTGATTACTTGGACATACTACCACTTGGGAAGGTGTAATTTTGATCTTTGCACTTCATTTCAATTCTATAACGATGTTCTATATCCTATTTCTTTATTCAGATTCTAGTGTTGCTCCATATCGAGAGTTTTCCAGTGTTCTTTGGCATCTAAACTACTATTACTTTCTCATGATTCCAAGATTGCTCCAAAGAGATTCCAAAATTTCTAGCATTAGAATTATCTTTCCTTTGCTACTTGGATTAAGGTTCCAATATTACTCCAGTTTGCTTCTAGTATTTCTTTGTAGTAGGTTATATCATTGGGGTGGGGGGGTTGAATGGTCTCTCTTTTTCTTTCTTATGAGGAGTATTTTTCATTGCATGGGGTTTTTTCCTTCTCATTCTTCATGGAGAGCATTATTTTCTCTCTTTTGGGGAGGAGTTTTGTCTCACTGGGTTTTCTCCTTTTCTCTATTTGTGAGATATTGCATTGCATATGTACATGGGTACCTAACATGGCCTCATAGCTAGGACCCATCTTTGTGTCATTTGCATAATAATACTCCCTAAGTTGTACTTAAGGAGAGGTGTACATTTGTGTAAATAGGTGTTTTACCTATTTAGGTCCTATTTACATGTTAAGTCCACTCAGGTCCTAGGAGGGAATCTTTCTAGATAGTGTTAGTTATCACTAGATCTTATCTTATCTTATCTATTAGCATTTAATGCATGTATCCTAAGTCATTTAATATTTGTTGAGGTAGTCATTTCATCGTATAGGATTAAGACACATGTCATGATCTTGTCTAATCTTTTCTCACAACTTGCCTTTATAAGCAAGGCATCATATGCACATCACATATTCAATCTAACAATCTTGCATTCATAATCATAGCATGATATTTCTACCATTTCTCTCTTGTGTAAGTTATTGTTGTCTTGCAGGTGATCTTGGAGTGTTGAGGAGTTCACCATAAACTCCTACAAATTCATTCTAAAGAAAAATGGGAAGTAATACTTCATAATAATAAAAAATTATTTACATAGTTTTAGGGAGTACCATTTTGTTAACCATGTATGTTGCAAATAGTATCCAATTTTTTTTGAAAAATAATGAACAAACCCTAACTTTTTAATATACTAAAGTTTTGAGGTTTGAATAACAACAAAAAGGATTGAATATCTAAGAATAATGACTAAAATAGACTATACTTCTATCAATTTCCTATTTAATTACACTGTAATTTTTTTATCACTAAAGTACTTAAATAACATTAGTAGATTGAAGCCTATAATGCTAATGTAAGTCGATGTTGAAAACTAAATTAACCACTCCCCATATTAATATATTAGTATATTTGTTTCATGTTTAAGTCACTAATCATATGGTCTATCCATGCTCATAATTTAATATTTTGCATCATTTACTCTCCTATAATGGACTACAGAGTTGTCATGTTGCAACTGAGATAGTTGATTATAAATAAGGTGAATAAACATATATATTCCCTTACCTTGTTAATACATAGGGATGTGCTTAGGTGTATTAAGTTGTAAATTAGGTACATCATATAAAACTCCCATGTCTATGAAACAATACACAATTTTTGGTTTTTTTATTAATGAAGAAAGCCTGGTCAATATTATAAGTGTTTAAGCTAACTATTTTCATCATGTAGAACATCCATAGCCTCTATGGCATCATGTCAAATAGTGTAATCATGTCCGTAAGGATATTATGGAGCTCACACAATCTAATAGGAATGTTCATTAAATTTCAAATGATTTTTTTTTTTCTATTAATGAAAACTTCTCAAAATTGACTCTTCATTCAAATCCCATTGTGCATAAATTTTTTCCTAGGTGATCCTAACAAAATTGATGATGATAATGCCCAACATATCATAAAAAAGCCTTCAAATTTAACCTAGCCAACATGTGTTCATTAAATCTTGTGATTTATCTTATACTACAATTATAGAATTTTGTGGTGGTGAGGGCAAGTTTACGAGATTGAAGAGAGTAAGGAAATACAAAAATTTCCAAAATCCAAAATGTCAAATGGATGAAAAGTGATTGATATATCTCCTTTTTGAATTTTTGTTATCAAGTAATTTTTTGTAGGTCAACATGTCTTATTTTGATATCCTTATATTTGCTAGGTCTTTTAAAAGGAAAATGGAAAGTGAGACTCTGCAATATTGATGTTCTAGAAAAGTAGTCTTAAGAGGTATCATTTTTCAATCATGTGTATTACAATTACTACCCAAATTTTCCTAAAGAAATAATGAATAAATCGTCCCTTTTCTGAAAACTAAAATCCTAAAATTTAAATAGCAACAAAATAGGATTAAGATTGAAGAAAAATGACTTGAATGACTAATTTAGATATAAATATGTTAAATAGGACTCGTAATATACTAAAACCCTCCTTGGTACATGTCTCCTAGCATATGTGCATCACTTTCTTGAGAACACTTCTCATGACTTACAAACATGCCACTTTCCAATAAAAATTTTCCCTTTGCCACACACCAATAAGATCATTTCATAATCAAATGATAAAAAGTTTATATTTCTAAAAGATAAAGGAATTTCTTAATTTTCATAATAAAAATGTGTTCTAAAAACCCTCCTATACTTTGGCATGTCAATCCAATTCCTTGTACACTTCTACTTTTATGTTAGTGAATTAAAAGGGAAAAAGGCCAAGGCATGTAAGAGATGTCTTGATAACTTTGTACAAAGTGCACAATTAGTGTACTTACAAGTAAATTTCTTGTATTTTCCTCTCTTTTTATGGAGGATTTTGTATCATCCACAAAGAACTTTTAGCTACTTGATATGGGACCACGAGTCTTTAGGCTGAAACATTTTTTCCTGAGAGCCAATGACTAAGGTGTACCCATTTTACCAAATTTATTCGAGGCACAATCCTAACTTTATTTCGTATGATGTTGGGGTGTTGCACTCAACAAGACTTGATCTCTAGTGGACTTATTAAGAACCATTCAACTTCACCAATGTTAAAGTAGAATTGGTACACTAACATGTGTCTAGTATCACTTTAACATTTATTTCTTCAATTTGTAAAATGTGTAATTTGTGTAAAAAAATAAAAATAAATTATTTTCCTTTTCCTTTTCACATTCTCTTATTTACTTGGATAGCTTTATAATGTCTAATGCTTTATAAATGATGCAAAATGCCTTGCTCCTCCTTTAGGCCTGCCTTATGATCTTTAATTCTATTTTTGTGTTGACTAGGATAGCTGATTGGAGTGGTTCCTTAATGCACATGGTTAATTGTCTACGTGCCTTGCCTTACTGCCCTCCCTAATCAACATGGTTAATTGTCATGCTAGTTGCTTTTAGATTGCCTGCCAACCTAATTTAGTCGTCGAGCCCCTTAAGTTTTGCCTCTGATCTTGCTATAGTTCCCACCAGCCTCCCTTCCCTTCACGTGTGACGTTTGAT
>VDFB02330080.1:0-13698 GCA_007258455.2 Sequoia sempervirens | reverse complement strand
CCATCATCAAGATAAAAGAGAACTAGAGGAGAAACTTTCAGATCACACTAAAACAAAATTATCCTACTGGAAACCTATGCTAATTTCAGCATTACAATAATATTATATGAATTTGTGACGTTACGCTTCATCTCCTTGGGAGACGAAGAAAAAAAGTTATAAAAGGAATGGAACAATTCATCTGTACCTCATCCATCTATCTCCTACTCCCTGAGCACAGAGAGAACATCAAGATATCCAGCAGGAGATGGAAGGTCGTATAAAGGCTTTCATATTACCATTGGAATATATTGCGCCTATTCCTAAAGAGGAATTCTGGGCATACGTTTTCGAGCTTCATGCGCAGCAAACACAAAATCATGCTGAGAGAGGCGAAATGGAACAAATGCTGATAAGAGCCGGGTGGGTGAACATGTCGGTCTTTGAAATCCCACCAAATAATATCCATAACATTACCTGCAGAGTCTTCATTCCGATAGTTAATAGCGGGTCGGCAAAAGTGGGAAATTGGTCATCCAGAGATATAAAGACCTATATTCTCACTGGTCCTCGATACCTATTACCCCATGATGCCGTCTTCGTTGTATGGAATACTCCTCGGTTTAATTTGCCGGCTTCGTGGTATGGAATACTCCAGACCGGTTTCTTTGCTAGAAAAATATATGAAACCACTCTCCCTGGCCATTATAGACGCTTATTCCTCGACGGTTTACACAGCCATCTTCAATCTCACTACCCTTTTCCGAGGATGATGCTCGATTCGTGCAAGTTGCTTGCCTTGGAGGATGATGCCTGGTGTGATCCTTTGGTTCCATTCTGATGTATTCTCACTTACCAGACATTAGGCATTCACCTCCATTTTATTGAATAATATATTATATTAGAATTGTTCTCGTTATTAGATTCTTAATCATTTTCATCCTCCATCCACTCGAAACATTCATCACGAGATATTTTTAAAAAAATTAAGAATTGTTTTATTTTAATTTAGAATTATTTTTATTTTATTAAATATTATGTCTAAATTTAGAAGAAGTGAAAGTATTTAAATTTAGTAGAAAGTAGTTCATTTATGTAATATTTTTTTCTTTTCTTAATTCAATACAAAAACTAATTTAAAAATTAATATTTATTTTCAAATTTTAATATTAAAATTACCCCTTTCATCCCTAATTAAGGGAAGCATTTATTTTTCCTCGATTGAAAGTATATGTTATACTTTTAAAATATTATATTTAAATTTTAGAGAAAGTTGCATTTAAACCATTTTTTTTAGACTCAAGTAGGAATCGGGTAGCACCTAATTTCTATAAACCTAGCTCGGGTAAACTTTTTTAATCGCGGATCAAGCAAGGCCAAGGCTGACATTCCCTCCCACATTCACTCTGACGGGGAGACTAGAACTCAGGACCACAGAGTCGCTAACGAATCTCACATTTGTAATGAGCTAGGCCCTCACCAGCATTTAAACTATTTTGATTTTTGGCATAAAGATTAATTATATTAAGAAATTATAGTTAGATAAAAGTTAAATTAAAAAGTATATTTATTTTCAATTTTATAAATATTAAAAACTTTATTAATTTATTTATTACATAGCTTTATTAATTTATTTATTACATATATTTGTAATTTTGTAAGAAAATTATCTATATATTTTGAATTTTAAAAATAATTTAATGTATGATATTTCGTGCAATTTATTTGGATTTTGTTATTATAAAGTTTAAAATATAATAAAATTATTAGAAAATAGAAAAATGAGGTTTAAAGTTATAGTAAATATTATTTTCTCATTTAATAAATAGCTAGTATATGAAAAAGAAATGAACCATTTTTTATAATTATATATTTTTTAATAAATTGTTAAATTCAAGTTTATTAAAAATATTAAATTTTTGATAGACCTCCAATTTATGTCTTAATTATTTATCATAAATAAAAACAAAGTATATCATTTTGAAAAGGTCTCCCACTTCTAATACATCATATTTTGGTTATTTTTTAAAAATAATTTTGTTATATGTTTTTTAATATCAAATCAACTCTATGTTTAAATCTAGTGATCTATTTGTGTTAAACTTGAGATGTAAATTACTGCATATATGAATGTATTAAAGAAATTGGCACAAATATAGCTCGTTTTAATTTTTATGAAAAACTATTGGAGAATTGGTGATAGTGTACTTTTGGGTGAACTTGTTTCTACTAAAACTACTATACGATATTTTTTGAAATTGTACCTTTGTGTATGGTTGTATGCTAAAGAGTTTCAACACAAAGTGTTTTAGCTAAAACACTATTGGGTGAAAATTTTAAATCTTCATACTCACGACAACATTCACCATTATTTTAGTTGAGAATATTTCAAGAGAAAAAATTTCACTTAAAACCCTAGATTGGCCTAAAGCATGACACAAGTTTGAATTTTAATCCTTTTCATTTGAAAATTTATTGCAATATATACAATCTTTCTAAAGACAACTCTTAACATCCAATCCATGTGAGATAATTACTTAATTCTAACCAACTAGTGGGGTGGCATGCAAAGAACTTGCATACAAACCTCTATTTAATAAATTATATAGGGAAAAATTACAAAGCATGTGCACTTAACTAATACTAGATATTACATAGTAGAATGGGATTCATAACATTTCCTTCCCCTTTAAAATTCTTTGTCCTTGATGCATTTTTCCAATATAACCTTAGGTTCAAAAATGTGTATCCCTCCTTGTATAATATTGGTAGTTCTATTGGGAATAAAGCACCAATTCCAATCACTTTATTGAGGTATGAATCATGAAAAACTAGTTGTATCTAAGAAGAGGATGGAAGTTTCAACTTGTATGCCACCTCACCAATGTGTTAGATCACTTGATAAGGGCCATATAATTTTGGACCTAACTTATGATTCCACTTGCCCCATAATGGCATCTACTTATATAGCTAGAGATGTAGAAATAGTCAATCACCAATGATAAAGGTACACTCTATCCAATGATTGGCCACCTATTGTTTCATGTAATTTTTTGTTAGTTTCATAGTGGCCTTATGGAACCAAAAGAAATTCTTGTGCTTGGCTAAAGTATAGTCAATTGTACTTTGACCTTGAAAGAAACTAGAATATAGGTACTCAAGGAAGGTGGGAAGACACCATAGAGTGCCTCATATGGTGTCATCTTGGAAGCACTATGATAAGTAGTATTACACCACCACATAGCAAGAGGTAACCAATTGGCCAATTGTTCCTACTAATAAGATAAAAAATACAAGTATTAAAGAATATGTTAACAACCTCTATATGGTCGTCAATTTCAAGATGATTAGTTAAAATTGTTCAAATTGGTTCCCTAAAACTTAAATAATTATTATTATATATTTTTAGTAAAAGTAGGATTGTGATCACCAATAATGGAGCAAGGTATCTCATGGTGTATGATAAAACCAAATAAGTTTTAAGTGACCACAAAATTATGTAACAATAAGTTAATACAAGTGAATGGGCATATTTTTTCAAGTAGTCAATTTAATAACTAGAATGATGTATTTACCTCCTATCACTAGAAGCCTCATAATGAAATTCATAGAAATATTTCCCAATGCTTATCTAGAATAATAAGTGGTTATAGAAATCTTGGAGATTCGATAGTCTCCCCTCTATTCTACTGACATCCATCACATTTAGCTACAAAATATTTGCATCCTACTCAAGGCCATCTAAAAATAAATTTCATTTCACTCTCTCATAGGCCTTCAAAAAAATTAAAGACCTAATAGTGGAGAAATAAAATTTGAGGATTTTTAACTAAGACTTGAGCCAAAATTAGGAATTAAATATTGCAATATGTTGGCCACATTTTTTTGTGATTTATTTTGTGTTCTTTTGACCTTGTGGCTTGCAATCTACTTCCAAGCCTTACAATTGTTTCTCAACTAAGTGTTGCCTTCACCTTCTTATAAATTTTAATATGTTCTTGTATGTCATGTTTGGTGGAGTTTGGATCAAAATTACACAAGTTATGGAGTTATGGATTTTTCACCCCTATTCAGACATTATGGGACTTTTGGAGTGATCTTGATCCTTACCATATCCTTGCAATTCCATTTCTCCACCAAGTTCTTTATTCACACTAATGTAGAGCTTTAGGATTGTCCAATTCCAATTGGATCTTTGCATATCCTCATGCGACCTAGTGCCCCACAATGACCTATTATTGTGGAACTTTGCATGATGTGTGGATGTTATCTACATACACCTTGAAATCCCACAATTTCCTAATGACCTTTCTTTGCAACCATCCAAAGTGTTTGGAAAAATGAAAAATTGCTATGGTGGCTTTCTTCCAGACCCTATGGGCCAATCAATCAATGTCAAATGTCATGCAGAGCTTGAACCTAAGGTTGCACCAAAATTCCAAATTTTGGTTAAGTATAAAAATTTTAAAAAATAATTATCTTGTAGAAGAAGGGTCAAATGGGTATCTCAAGTTCAAATTTGGAGAAATTTGAGTAAAAAAGGATCAAGTTATGCTCTTGACAGATTTTTTGGATCTACTAGATTTCACAAAAAATTGGAGGAAAAATTATCACAAGGAAGGTTTGAGTTTGTGGAGATTTCTAACTAAACTAGATGGATTCCAAAAGGTGAAGTTTAGATTTCGACGGCTTCTTCTCAAAACTTGATATAATTAAATTAGCTAAGTATAGCTTTTGTGGAAAAATGGAAGTGAATTCCAACATATGTCCATATGCCATTATTTTTTCCACAAAATTCAATTATCCCCTTGATTCTCGTAGAAAGCAAAAGATTGAAGTTTGCAGGGATTTCCAACTAAACTACATAGAAAGAAAAATGTGAAGTTCGATTGGAAGAGAACTTTATGTAAGTTTAGTAGGAAGTAATTTTTCTACAAGGGAATCACTAATGACCAATTTATTGAATTTCTCACTTGGTAGCCATATTTCTAATATAACCAATAGTGTGTTGATGTCCCACAAAGACCAAAAATAGAAAGAAGCAAACTATGTGGGAATGAGCTACTGAACTAGTTTTGTACATATGATTGTGGATGTTCCACTTGTTCTCAATGAACTTCTAAAACCAAACAAAGGTAAAGGTAAATGTTAATGAAGACCCAAGTGGACTAGACAAAGGCCTAATATATGCATAACCACTTAAAGGACTATTTCCCACATGACCCCATGGGTATCAAATTTTTGAAAAGGATCTGAATGAATGGTTTTCTCCCTTTGGAATCCCATAAAAACTCAAACACCTTTGGGTAATCGCACTATAATGAGTCTCACTTTTTGGCCAAGATGGACATTTCTATAAACATTTTTAACTAAATTTTCACCTTTTGAGACCTATAGCAGCTAAACCATTAAGAATTTGAAGATAATGCAAACTAGTGATTTGTGGCAATTTATGTGTAGATTCTACTTTTTTTAAAATAAATCACGAATCTTTCAACATCTCCTTTAATAACTAGTTTTAAATAGTAAAAAATATTTTTAGAAAGTAATTTTTATGTCATCTAACATAACTTTTTTTCTAGAAAGTATAAAATTCTATTTTTTAAAATATAGATTCTTAACATCAATATCTAAAGCATGGATATTTTTTCATGATTTTTTGTAACATTTTCTAAATTAATTTTTGAAGTCATTATAACTATAATTTGGGAAACTTGAAACAATGGCAAGTGGGAAGAGCAATGGGAGTGGGTGTTTGAATTCTTCAGGGGGAGAGGGAGATCGAGAATCTGAACCAGATGATGAAGATGCAAATGGTAGGATATTGGATTTCAGTTGCTTTGTTGATGGTAGGTTGTTGGGTTCTTTGTGTTGTTGGGTTGCGGCTAGATGCGTGGATGGTGCTATGGGTTTGCTTCCTTGCATTTTTTTGGTTGCTTGTGGTGCTTTTGGATTGTGGGAAATCCTTGTTGGTGTGTGCTTTGGGTCCCTTAAAGGGGTTTTTTCAATGGGATGGTCTATCTTTTTCTCTTACCAGTGCATTGGGGAAAATGGTTTACTTCTTTTCATAGCCTTCTCCCTGAATCTTCTCTACATTGTTTCCACTTTCCCTCCTAGGCTCTCTCTGTTGCTAGATACAAATGGCAAGATGTTGGGTTTCAATTACTTTGTTAATGGTAGGCTATTGGGTTCTCTATGTTGTTGGGTCACAATTGGATGTTTGGATGGTGTTGTTGGTTTTCTCTCTCTGTAACTCTTCTCTACATTGTTTCCCCTTGCCCTCCTGGGCTCTCTCTACTACTAGATGCAGATGGAAAGTTGTTGGGTTTCAGTTACTTTGTTGATAGTAGGCTATTGGGTTCTCTATGTTGTTGGGTCATAGATGATGTGTGGATGGTGTTGTTGGTTTGCCCCCTCATGTTCTATTAGCTTCTTGTGGTACATTTGGGATACGGAAAATCCTTCTTAGTGTGTGCTTTGGATCCCTTGTAGGGGTTTTGTCAATGTAATGGTCTATCTTTAGCTCTAACCAATGTGTTGGGGTGGATATTTTGCTTCTTGTTTTGGCCTTCTCCCTGAATATTATTTTCTTTTTTTCTCCATTCCCTCCTAGGCTCTCTCTATTGAAAGATGTGGATGGAAGGCTATTGGCTTTCGGTTTCTTTTTCAATGGTAGGTTGTTGGGTACTTTGTGTTGTTGGATTGTAGTTGGATGTGTGGATGGTGTTGTTGGTTGGCTCCCTTTTGTTTTGTTGGTTGCTTGCAATGTGTTTGGGCTATGGTAAAGCCCTTTTGGTGTGTTCTTTGGGTTCCTTGCAAGGATTTTTTCAATTGAATGATCTATCTTTAGCTTTGATCGGCGTGTTGGGATGGATGTTTTGCTTCTTGTTCTAGCCTTCTCGCTAACTTTTATTTGCATTGTTCCCCTTGCCCTCCTGGGATCTCTTTGCTACAAGACATGGATGGCAAGATATTAGGTATCGATTACTTTTTTGTTGGCAGACTGTTGGGTGTTTTTTGTTGCTAGCTTGGGATTGGATGCATGGTTGGTGTTTAGGGTTTGCTTCCTCACATTTTGTTGGTAGCTTGCAGTGCATTTGGGCTGTGGAAAAGCCTTGTTGGTGTGCGCTTTGGATCCCTTGCAAGGTTTTTCTTAATGGAATGGTCTATCTTTAGTTTTGACTGATGTGTTGGGGTGGATGTTTTTCTTCTTGTTTTGGCCTTCTCCCTATATCCTCTCTGCATTGTTTCCCCTTTCCCTCCTAGGCTCTCTCTATTTTTGTTTGATCAAGATTTTGTTCTGCTTTTTTTGTGCCATTAGGGGAAATTTACATAAAAAATGGACCTCCTAAGGAATACATCTTTAGTTTTTTAAGTTATCAAAAATCAACTAAAAGATGACATCAACCTGTACGATGACATCATCCAAAATAAAAATAAAATTATTTATTTTATAAAATAAAACTTTTTAAAATCTTATGAATTAACTCATGATGGTTAATTTAACTCTACATATCCTATTCTATCTCATTCATCTTTCTAAATATAAAATATTCTTTTTGTTTTTTAGATTTATATTCTTAAGTTCTATTATAGAAATTTTTATATTTTCAAAAAAATATTTTTATTTTTTAAGAAAAATATATAAAAAATATTTTTTAAAATATTAAAAAATCATAAAAAACAATTATGAAGTGCTGCCAAACTAAAAATTTCTTTAATTATTTTTTAATAATTTCAAATATTCTAATATTTAAATATTTAGCATCTAAATATTCTAATATTTAAATATTTAGCATCTAAATATTCTAATATTTAAATATTTAGCATCTAAATATCTCTTTTAACATTTAGCACCTAAATATTCTAATATTTAAATATTTAGCATCTAAAGATTCTAATATCAAAATTTTATTATTTTTAATTATTTTTTATAATTTCAAAGATTATAATATTTAAATGTTTAGTATCTAAATATTCTAATATCAAAATTTTATTATTTTAAATTTTTAGGTGGCCTTTTATAAGGGTGCCCTCACTTTATGTGTTGCACTCCTTTTAAGGGGGAGCACTCACATTTAGTGGGCCCCCTTATTATTTTTATTTTTTTAAATATATTTTAAAATTTTAAATATATTTTAATTTTTTCAAAGAAAAGACTGCTTAAAAGATGACTTTCTTTTGCTAATTCTTCGCTATCTTCTACTTTGCCATACTTTTAAATAATTTTAAAAATAAACAAGAAAACAAAGTGAACTTGACTTTTAATTAGCCGAGAAAGAGGTGAGAATTCAACCGGAAAAGTCTCACTGTGTGATGCCGGCTGAGACTATTCCGGTTGGATTCTCACCTGAGACATGCCATCCACATTTTTTCCTGGATTGTGGTAGGTGCTCCCTAAACTCATATCCTATTTCTCATAAATGTTGGAGTTGAATGGGCCATCCCTCACACCTGCCTGTAGAGAAAAGGGGTGCCCGTGCCATTAATATGGCATGGTGACTGATAAGCCCGAGCCTAAGATCCGCCTTACACAACCCATCACGACACAAAGTCACAAAGGCGTGCTGCTTCCGTTGGTTTCAAACCCTGGTTATGGCAGCCTTGCCATCCAAACCGTCGCTGCATCAAAAATAAACAGACGTTAGATTGCAACTTCCTATACTTAAGATCAGCCACTTGGATTGAAATTTTCTTTCGACTTGACACCTTTTGGTACCCTAGGGTTTGGAGAAGAAGAAGCAGAGCAGGATCTTTGAGGATCGATTCCGGGCAGGTCGTAGAGAATCTTTGCTTCCAAAGCTTTTGCTTGCACAGATCTTTGCTTTATGATATTTTGGGTTATTTAAAGAGTAGCTTTGCTTTCTGATATGTTGTGTTATTTAAAGAGGTGGATGAGCGAGGGTTTCTGAATTATTTTGCTCGATTTTACTCCTACAGGATGCATCACTACAAAGGAACTAGGAACTGTCATAAGGTCGCTAGGTCAAAACCCTATAGAAGAGGAGCTTCAGGACATGATTAACGAAGTGGACACTGATGGAAATGGCACAATCGATTTTTCAGAGTTCCTGAACCTAATGGCGCACAAGATGAAGGATACAAACTCGGAGGAGGAGTTGAAGGAGGCTTTCCGTGTGTTCGACAAGGATCACAAAGGCTTCATTTCTGCCGTTGAGCTCTGCCATGTGATGACTAAGAGATTCTTCCTCAATGGGATCCTATTTAGACTGGACTTGTCCAGCTTCCATAGGAAACATGGGCGGCTCCCACAGATTTCATAGCAAATGCTGCTATTTACTATAACAATAAATTTTATAATTCATGAACACATTTCAAAAGGTGAAATCCTATGCATTCAGAATCATTGAATCCATTGCTTATAATAAGGATGGAGATGAAGTTAACAAGATAATTTTTGGTTTCTGCATTCCATTTTCTGCAGAGTAGGCGTTAGCAGAAACTAAAAGACCTAGATTAGAGATTCAAAATGGGCGTGGTGAGAAATGCGTTGAAGGCAACATTTGCAAGGCGCTATACTACTGCCTCTCAGCAACAATTTGCTAGGCCCAATTTCAACTTCAAGAAGGATGTCACTGGGGTAATTTTGTCTTCTTTATCTGCATTTCACTTGTAGATTAATGGTGGCTATGATGTGTACTCAGGGGGAGGGGAAAATGATGACATTGCAGTTGGTAATGAGGATCCCCCTTGTGCAACTCAATAGAGTAACAGAGGACTGTAGAGCTCAAATTGTGGCTAAGATGGGGATGATGCAGCCTTGCTGCAGCGTCAAGAATAGGTAGGAGATATATATGTTTTAATTTTTGTTTGGAGGATTAATATTTTAGATCTTTTGTAATCCTAAAATGTTGAGCCAAATTGTACAGCAAACTTTGAAATCTAACACAGATGAACTTACATACGGATGTAAAAAGTTTACACAGTTTCACCAAAGTCTTCACAATTTCAATTTCAGTGGACCTTTAAAATGATCCTCCTAAAATCTTCTCATTGTTTTAATTTGTATGAACAAAAGATAAGCTTGATTATTTTGTGTCTGGCAGGGTTGGGTATGCCATGATTAAGGATGTAGAGGACAAAGGGCTCATTTCACTAGGCGAGGTAAAAGGAGGATTATACATAAATATTTTTGGAGAAATCTTTTCAAAATTTCAAAACTATGAAAATTTATTACAAATTTTTACTAAAAGTATTTACTACTATTTACAAATATAGACGGAATTATGTAAAAACTACCACATAGAATTATCCAAAAAAAATTGTACAGTTTTCTTACAAAAATCTTTGTTTTGTTTTTTTACGTTTCCATTAAATCTGCCTGCTTGTGGGACTGATTGATTCCCTTTTTTTTTAAATTAAGCTTTATCTATTTCCTTTTTAATTTAAAAATATTGTGAATACATCTTCTAAATTTTTCCCCAAATTCATCACTACATACTGTAGATTTAATGTTGCTTCTGCAAAATTTATTTTTCCGTTTTAAAACGGCCAACATATTTTTTTGTTTGGGTGGCATAGACAATACTTGTAGAGCCAACTTCTGGAAATATGGGGATAGGGCTGTCATTTGTGGCAGCAGTAAGAAGGTACAAGCTCTTACTCACAATGCCCTCCTATACTAGCCTCGAATGAAGAGTAACAATGAGGGCCTTTGGGACTGAGCTTGTGCTTACAGTGATAAGGGCATGGGTGGCACCGTCAACAAGGCAAGCCAGATTTTTGAAAGCAACCCTGATGCCTTCATGCTTCAACAGTTCAAGAATCCTGCCAATGTTAGGGTAGGTTTGACGATTTCTGCTTTTAACTGCAGGCTGAAAGTCTGAGAGTCCTTTTATCTACACTAAAAATTAGATATACTTCTCATAATTTTTTATTGGAAACTCTTTCATCATACATTTTTCTAATTAACGAATACTAAAAAGTATTTATCAATGTTTTGAATCATATTCAGTGATCATGTAAAAAGAGTTTTCCTCATTCTAAGTGACTAACCTTCATTTTCCTCTATTTTTTGAGATGAGTCGACGAGAATGAGATGATTCATGAGGCCGATGTGGATGGTGATGGCCAAATCAACTATGAGGAATTTGTCACTGTCATGATCGCTAAGTGACTAACCTTCATTTCCCTCTATTTTTTGTTGGATATCTGTCATTTCTGTGTGTTACTCGGGAACTTTATGTGTCATTTATGTCATTTCCTCTCTTTATTGCTGGATTTCTGTCATTTTTGTGTCTTCCAAGGTGGAGTTATTCTCCTTTGGGGATGTTCACTTCCATGGCCAAACAACTTACCATGATTTCAGCCTTGATGTTCTTACTCTCTTTGGAGAGCTTCTTTAATTAGTTGATGGCTTGTTTGATGACTGAGAGTTTCCATTTAATACTTCTTATCCAAGTTGTCGCTTACTAGGACTTTTTTGAAAAATTTGTTATGCTTTCGTTTGAAGTAGATATGAAGGAGTTTTGGCAGAATTTCATGAGTCTCTTATGGCTGTTGACACTGCTACACATGAAAAATTTATAGCAGGGGGAGAATATCCAGATCTAATTTTCAGGCTTGAGGAAGCTCTTGATCGCTTTGTTGGAGGTCTTCCATTTGCTCTGCTGCGATTTTGTGAGTTACTCCTATCCATCAAAATGGAGGGTTATGTTTTTGAAATGCTACACATAAACTAAACCTTTATTCAAATTATAATGGGTCCACCTCTCTTATAATGGAAAACAAAACTAAACCTTAGAACCAAGGAAATTTTCTATATCTCTTTAAAATATGCCCTTCAGTTAATTCTTGTGGTTTTTAACATAAATTGTAAAAAAACTAAATTAATTGTATTCCTTTGTGTTATTGGATAAGTGCATAAGAACTTTCAGCATATTGTCACATCCCTGTCAAACCGTCTACTGTTGGCCATCATATGGTCAAATAAATCAATAACTTGAGAGGCCGTCTAAATTCAATATAGCATGAGGGGGATCGATGCAAGAAAGAAGAGAATAGAGACACATTAATTACGAAGTATGGAAGGCTTAGCATTGCCTGCAACGATGTGGACCAAGGTATGGACCTTCATAAATGTTTGCAGAATAGTAGTTGGCCAAGTAAGATTTAGTCATGGGTATCCATTTCCATTAAATTGAGGAGGATTGGCTACCGTTGGGTGGAGGAACATGTAATTTATTAAAAATACTTTAGAAAATTTCAAACAAATACAAGTTTTGGTAGGTGAAAATGCCAAAAAAAAATATTTCCAAAACCGTGCTCATATTCTCTTCTCCTGCCCTGAGAGGGGAAGATTAAAGGGATAAGAGATGCAGGAGGCATGCATTGTTTAGACAAAAATGCAAAGAGAAAAGGGAGGAATGCAAAGTAAGAGGTGAAGAGGAAGTAGAAGTTCACAAATGGGAGAGGGAAGGAAAATTAGAGGTGGTTTGGAGCAGTACGAAAGTAGCGAAAAGGAAGAACATGCATTGGAGGAGGAGGCAGGACATGAGCAACAAAGGCTTTACTTGGAGAAGAAAACAAAATCAAGAATGATGGAGGAAGAAATCTAGAGAGCTCAAAAGGAAGGTAGGGAAAATTCTTCCTCTTCGCTGCTATTTTCATACGCCATGAGATTTTCCTACCATGAAAGAAATATAAATATATCATAATTATATACATGCAACAACTACCACAAGCACCACCATAATAAATGCATACCAAATTGTAAAATTAGTAGCAAACTTCAAGAAAATCCTGCACTTAAGAGGGTTAAATAGCACAAAAATGATTGATAATTTCTTGCTCGCCAAGATTAGCTCTTCCTATACTCGGTCACCTCAATGATACAAGCTTTGTGTCCTTCATGCTTTATGCATTTTAGTAGAAAGGCCATCATTTTGTAGGGCCTATTTACGGTATGTACTTTGCAAAACTGTGGTTTTATGAAGTGTCAGATCTTTTTCCTCAATCTATTAAATAAAAAGTGAAGATGTATTTATATTTCTTTTCAATGTTTCGTGTGTCATAAAATAGTTTTTGTATTATAAAAATATTTTCCCGCAACATGTAGTTTTCCAATATGTTACCTTCAGTTACAAGGTATATCATTAACCAACAACAACTGTACTTAATCCAATTGACCATTTAAGTTACAAGTCTTCTTTCAATGTACAAAAAATATTATATTGTGAAACCATTTAGCATAGCATACCGATTTAAATAAAGTTCCATTTGTTCATTTTCAAATCTTCTCACACCCCATCATCAATTGACTTTTGCTATAAATAGTTAGTCTCAAGAAAAGCAATTTACATTTTCTTGCGATTTTTACTCCTGACCTTCAATATATTGCCATAGTATACCCTGCTATCGGCGTAACCATTGCACCGCATTGAGGTGCAAGCGCTTCTAGTAAATTTATAATAGAAATATAAGTTACCAAACTTGAGTTTAAGAGTTTTTAAATAAAAAATAATAATGAAGAAAGTGAACTTGAGCTTTTTAATAGATTATAATAGAAATATATGTTACCACTTTTAAAAAATCATGGACTTCAATTTTTTAAGGAATTATAATAGAAACGTGTGTTCCCACTTAACTCATGTAGTTAAGTAATTTCTATTTTTATATTTAAATAATTTGTATTATATGAGATAATTTTTGTTTTTTTAGAGTTTCTTAGGAGGCCTTTTTTTATGTAAATTTCCCCTT
>VDFB02330079.1:0-44066 GCA_007258455.2 Sequoia sempervirens | reverse complement strand
AATGTATATATATTTTTAATTATTAGAAGTTGTCCTACTTTACAAGTTCCTAGAATCATGCTCATTACAACTTAAAGTGTAATTCCTAATTTTGGGAGCATATTAAATAATAGATTTTCCTTGACTAAAAATAATACTTTTACATTTAACCATGTAGTAGCTTTCAACATCAACATTTCATATAACTATTTTAATAAAAGATCATAACTAGTTATTAAATACTACTTCACAATAAATCTAAAAACACTAACATCAATCATTATCATAAACTATAGAAATATTATGTCTCTTTTTCTATGAAGTAAATCCTCTACATGTTTATTGTACATTTTCTTTGTTCCTCTTAAGAACAATTACTAGTTCGTTGTTTTTGGTTTTTTATCTCTTTACATACCCAAGAGTGTCCTTAGAAATTACATTTGTCTCATGATTATGGACATAGCTTAAAAACAACATATGCAAAAGTAATATATGAATTGAAAATCATTAAAAAATATCAATTAAGTGGTAAATTTTTAGTATAGAACTTTCTTGATAACTATCAAATTTTCATCATACTTTTCATTGTCATATAAAAACTATATTTTATTATTTTATTTTCAACACTTTACATTTATTTACATTGACATCTTATATTTTTAAATAGCTAAAAAAATGTCAATGGACAATAATACTCAATGAAACTTCCATTTTCTTTAGTTTTTGATTCATTTCTTTTTCATTTTGTCAAGCAACCATTCCATGATCTTTTGGAATCCTCCATACTTGGTGAACCCTTCCTTATAAAGTGAAATAACTCCATTTTCAACATCCATTCAATTGTGATCATCCCAATTTTTTCAAGTTGATCATGTGTGTACAAATGGGGATGTGCTAACCAAAATTCCTACATTCTTGCTATTTGGAGGAGAGTTTGACATGGTTTTGTTAAGTGGTTTCCTTCATTTACATATTTCCTTTGAAGTAGATTTTGAATTTAAGTAAAAACATCCAATCCAATCAAATAGTTGGTTTTTTATCTATAAGAATAGATAAAAATGTTTCAATGAGTATTATGTTTAGTATTTGGTAGTTTTGTGGGTTTTCGTATTTGCATATTTATGAGAATAAATAAAATGGTTTAATTAAGCAATGTGTGGTTCTATACAAGGATTTTAATTTTTATGTTTATCTATGGCTATTATAGCAACCATCTTAATTGCATTCCATTTATCCAAGACTACCATTATGGGGTTTATATCCAATGTAATTGGACATTCAATTTTGAACCGTGTGCCATTGTGGTATCTTCTTTGGTTCTTTATTGCAGTCAATATGTCCAACATGGGAGTGAACTTGATCCTTATGTTGAATTCAACTAACTTTTATCGAGATTTTTTAATTTCTCCTCTTATAACCTTTTCATTATTTCCTATCAAGTTTGAAAATGACTTTTTATCTTTTCTAGCTTTGATTGTATTTTTTGGTGGATTCTTTATTTTCTTTTTACATAGTTCAAAGTTGAGCATGATTAATGTGGTTTGTGTGATGGAGTGGGTTATTCACAACAATTACACTAAGGAAGTCAAGGGTGTAGTGGTTGTAGTAGTGCTATGAGTGGGTGTTTGTATTGTTACTAATGTGTGTGAATCTTAAAGGGTTTATGTTTGTTGTAGATATTGTATTTTACACTTCTTTGTAATAAATTATTAAAGTTTTCTTAATTTTCAAAATTATACTTGCCTATTTTGATTGAATCTTTAATATGTCCATAGAATTATAAATATTAATTATAACCTAGATAATGGCCTAGAATAACACATTTATAATGAAGTGTTCCAAATGATATCATATTCTTAGTGTTAGAGGAATTTGTAATGACTTTTCACTAAATCCAAACCAAGGTACAACTAATTGGAGAACATAAAATTTGGCTTAACCTTAAAATTATGCGAGAAAACTTATTTTAAGGAATCCCCTTTTAATACTAATATAGCTTTCACTATTTTGAATGACGTGTTTTATTGTGTCTTATTGAGAGATGCTACAATAATATAAGATGTTCATAGTACATGAAATGAAATGATTATTTTTTATAAAGACTCTATATATAAGATCACCATTGGTGATCCAATAGAAACAGTTGATATTAAGATTGTAAGAATATATCATTTAAAAGGGGCTATAATGTTTGAATACCATAACCAAACCTTAAGTTGATATAGGATTGTAGATTTACATTTCACAAATAGGATGGCCATCAAAGTACAATTTAAGAGGCCAAAATAAGACCAAAATTCATCCTAGTCTATAGATCAATGAATCTATGGTTGAAAGGCCAAGCTTCTCATAAACATATTCATATGAACTTTGCATCTATTATCATACTTTGGAAGCCAAGTCCATGTAGATTTTTTTACATTAAAAAATGCTACTTTTACATTTCCATGTTCTTTGAAACATAAACAATCTCCAACTTCAACACACTCAAACCA
The DNA here is from genome assembly GCA_007258455.2 of Sequoia sempervirens. NCBI lineage: Eukaryota > Viridiplantae > Streptophyta > Pinopsida > Cupressales > Cupressaceae > Sequoia > Sequoia sempervirens. The sequence continues at coordinate 41,592 of VDFB02330079.1, read as the reverse complement.
TATTGAAAAGGAAATCTTGAAGAAGTCTATTAGAAAAACCTCTAGAATTCCAACAATTTCCTTCCATGTTGATATTTTTGTTATCATTGTTGTTTGTGTTGACATTGTTGTTGACATAAATGAGGAAGTGAGATTCTCATCCATTAGAATTTTAAATATTATGATACACTTTATGTTGGTGTAAATAGGTAATTTTCCTAACTAGTTATTAGTGGGGTCCTATTTACATGTTAAATCCACTTAGGTCATAGGCATATTTAATTTGTTTAAATAAGATTTTGTATTTTTTATATTTTATGAAATATTAGTGTCCAAGGTCATTTAATGACGACTAATGTTATTTAATAATGACACTAGTCATTTAATGTTTTGGCATTCAATACTTCATCACACCTTCTCTATATAAGCAAGGTCATTATACACTCTTGTAATATACCTCATCATCATATTTGATAGATCTTAATATCAAGCAAGCTCATCTCTTGCATACTCTCTTGTAGAAGGTTTTCATTGTTTTTGCATGGTGGTCCTGGGATAGAGCTAATTTTCAGCTCCTACATGGTACCAAAGCACGACCTTGCAAATTCCTTCTTAGATTTGAGGGTAGAGCTATTTCTAGTGAAAGATCTTAGCTGAATTTTAGTAAGGTTTAGTATGCTTTTCCCTTGCACCCTATGGTGATTTGGGGAATAAAAAAACTTGAAAAAAACACCAATTTTTGAGGGTTCCTCTTTATGGGGTTTTATTGTAGGCTGATTTTGGAATGTGTTGGAGGTATTTTGAGCTCTCCATTGAGTCTAAAGTGTCTAAGAAAGTCAAGATTGGCTCTTTTTTTTGGTCAAAATCTGACATATTTTGTCAAATCCGCAAGGGTTGAAGTTGGGAGGTGGTTACCAAATCTAGGAGGTTACTTATTTTTTGGAGCACATTGGGCCAAAATTGACCCTTCCATTGCATTTGGAAGGCCTAAAAACCACCAATATAAAATATTTCATATTTTGAAGAAAATTTATTTTTGGCATTTTAAAAAAAAAAATCGGGTGACTATCTTAAATTTGACGACCAAATGACCATCACCGAGGACTATGTTAAATTTGATGGTTAAACGATCATCATACCAATGCTCAACCATGTGCACTAGCTTCTAGTTGCATGGGGCAACCACTCGCTAACCCTTAGGAGGCTTAATTTTGGCCCCTCAAGTCTTAAGTGGACAACTTTTTTTAAATCACCATAACTTTTGACTCGAGTATCAGATTTTTGAAAACAAGATATTGTTGGAAAGTTGGTTTTGATCAATTTCTAGTGGTGCTAGTATTATTATCATATTTTACTCTTGGGATATTTTATTTCTATTTGAAGTCAAATCTCCCATTTGGACCTCTAAGCTCATAACATTTTTCCTGGATCTTTGTTTTTAATGATTTTTTGTGGCATCAAAAAGGTATTGAGGAGCTCTATCATTGTTAATATGATTTTTCTTCTATTTTTAGCCCCAAGTATCATTTATTCAAATTTCAACATATTTACAATTTGATTAATTACTTGGACATCTGGATTCTTGGAGAGGTTTTATCTTTTAGGATTTATTTGTAGTATACATCATGTTTGGGGGTTTCTAATTGTTGTTGAATTTTTCAATCTTAGTAATTTTGGAGATTTCTCATATTTCATTATGGCGTTTTTATTTCATCCTTCTTTGATTATGTTGAAAAGGGGAAACTATAAACAATAGAGAGATGGCATCATAAAACATCTTTGTTGGCTTCATTTAATGCCTCATTTGTATGGTCAAGGTCCTCCTCCAAGTATTGTTAGTGAAAAATTTTCTTGGAATTTCAAAAGGGATCATGTCTTAAGAGTTATTGCTATGCATGTAGATGATGACATTTTAAATAATATTGTTCATTTTGAGTGTCATGTTCCTTGGACTAAAATTTGGGGGATGTATGGAGATCTTGATACTTAGTCATTCTTAGATGATCTTGTTTAAGATTGTCTTGTTCCTCTTCATTTTTCAGAATGGATACCTTATGATTATGATACTATTTGGGAGTTTGAAGATTTGGAGTACTTTGAATCTTTAGATGAGGACAAGGTTTCTTTAGATGCTCACTCTTCTCCTTCAAAGATGGTTGTTGATCCTTCACCTTCATTGATTCCTTGTGCAAAGTTATTGATTGAGGCTCCCATCATTCTTGTTCAATAGGACCATTCATCTTCTATTGGTGATTCATTGAGAACTTCCAACGATTCATTGCATACTTATCTCATTGTCTTCTTGATTGGGATTCTTATTTATCAAACACTGTATCCTTGTTTATGGAGTCTCACATTTCAGATTTGGAGGACACATTTGAGGGGTTATCTCTCCTCTTTGATGGAAATCTTTGCACAACTATTGTGAAACCATCATTGTCTTTGGATCTTGTTCAATATGATTTTCCACATAGTCCAGGTTTGTCACCTTATTCATTGATTGGGCATGCACTTAATTTGATTGTGGCATCTTCATCTACCTTGGACAAGGAGACACATGAATAGATTTCATAGACATCATCATACATTTTTATGCTTCTTCCTATCAATTCCTATTGGAATGGGAAGAATTCCTACATTTGTACTTGGTTTTGTTTCTTCCAAAAGGGAGACAAGTTGTATGCCAATATTGGATCATGTTTTGTCTTCAAGAAATCACCATATTTGGAAGAGATTATACATTGTGGGGGGGGGGGGGGGTTACATAGTCTCTCTCTTTCCCTCTTATGAGGAGGTCATTGATTGTATATTCATGGCGAATGTAGTTCTCAGGGGGTATTATTGAGTCTTCCATTCATCATCCTTGTTTGTATCTTTTGCTCTTTTGGAGAGGGTTTTTTCCCATGTGTTTTTTCTCCTTTTCTCTATTTGTGAGAGATTGCATTTGTATTTCTACATGGGTAACTAAGATTTCCTCATAGTTGGGACCCATCCTTGCATGCTTACATCATTTGCATAGTAATTTATTCTCCCTAAGTTGAACTTAAGGGGGGGTGTTGGTCTAAATAGGTAATTTTCCTGGCTAGTTATTAGTGGGGTTTTATTTACATGTTAAGTCCACTTAGGTCCTCGGCATATTTAATTTTCTTAAATAATATTTTATCTTTTATTAAATATTAGTGTCCTAGGTCATTTAATGATGGCTCATGCCATTTAATAATGACATCAGTCATTTAAAAATGACACCAATCATTTAATGTTTTGGCATACTTCATTGCACCTTGTCTATATAAGCAAAGTCATTATACACTCTTGCAATATACCTCATCATCATATTTGATAGATATTAATATCAAGGAAGCTCATTTCTTGCATACTCTCTTGTAGAAGGTTTTCATTGTTTTTGTAGGCGGTCTTAGGATAGAGCTAATTTTTAGCTCCTACACTTTATAAAATTCTCTTTCACAATGCTTTCCACCATAAAGACCTTGGATCAATAGGCCTCACACTATTCACAACATCCTTGTGCACATGCATTGCAATTTTATTCCAAAACCCATGTTGGATATCATAAACCACACGATCCCACATGACTTCACTAAACATCAAATAGAAAACCATTATAGAAAAAATTGTCTTGATTCTTAATACAAAACTCATTAGGAGGGCCCCTTGTAATCCTCCATGACTTTGTGGAGGGCTCATACACCTCTATAAGATATAAATTTCCCCTACTTTTCCCCATACCCCCATTTTCATATTCTATAATTCCCTTTTCCATAACAATGATCATAGAAGTATTAGTGGGTATTTCCCTACATGATTTTGTTAGAGGAGAACATAAACAAATAAATGCATGTTTAAGAAACAATGAAAAATTATGGACTTCTAGTAATAGCATACTTTGTGCAAAGACATTGTAATTTACCTCTAGTAGAAAATACAATGATAGGGTATACCATGTATTCATGGTAAAGGAATACATAAGGCAAGGAATCTCTTTTTTGGGTGTACACATAAGCTATCAAGGTTGAGGCCAACACACTTCATTCCACAGTCTTACAAAGTAAAGCATAAACAACATACTACTCCATTTTTTGGAGATTATGTGAAAATGAACAAGGCTTTGTAGATGTAGATGGATAAGAAAGGTCAATGTTAAATCCTTTAGAAGCTCTCTCCACATTGATGAATCTAATGATATACCCAAGTTGGAGCCCCACAATTCTAGTTTTAGGTCCATTTTATTAAATTATTGTTCTAAAATTAAATGTTCATGTTTCTTTCTAGCCCTAGTCCTAATTTGATTACAATACAAATGTGTAACTCTATAATTAGCTATAAATGAACCATTAGATGAAACCCAATAAAAATTAAAAAAAAAAAAAAAGTTCTTAGCAAGAACTAATTTAGTCTCTTGGTGTGGGCTAGTCTCATATTGATTTTTATTTTAGTTAGGAGGTAGAAGATGAAAAGGATGGCGCTTATGCTGCTTCGCAGTTTGTGCCAGGGCTTATCGCGCTCCCCACTCGCTCTCCGTGTTGCTCGCCTTCTGCGCTGTGGGGGTTTTGAAGCCATCTGGCTGTGGTGGTGGGGTTTTTTTCTTTTCTGGAGGCCTTCTTGCTACTGTTTGGGTGGCTTGTGGGTGGAAGGGTTTTGATCCTGCCCTTGGGGTCTTTTCTTTTTTCCATTTCTTGCTAAAGTGTCCTGGGGGTTTGCATGCCTGCTGGGGATCTTGTTTTTTGCTATGCCGGGTGGGGAAACATCTGGGGTTAGCCCCAAATTGGATTTCCGTTCAGCATTTGGTTCGAAGCCTTCGGCGCATGGAGTGAATGTTTTTGATAATACGCTGTTTTCTTCAGAGATGGAGATGAATGATCTAGGATCGGTTAATGGTTCCCGAATTACGAAGATTAATGGGTGTTTGGAAAGATGCAAAGAGCGACCGAAGCTGATTATCCCGATGGAAATGCTTGCAGATGATATTGAATACTATTCAAGGCACTCTTTTTATTGCAAGTTCATGGGTTTGAGAGTCTCGCTGCATTTTTTGGAATCCTGGGCTCAACGGACTTGGATGCCGGAGGGGGAGATGGAGATTAGGCTCCTTGCGAACAACTTTTTTATGGTCTCTTTTGATTGCATGGCAGATCGGAATAAGGTCTTCGAGGGTGGCCCCTATTTTTATAACCAGGTGGGTTTGTTTATCAAGCCATGGCATGCTGGCTTCAACCCGACTGAGGCAATACCGAGTCGGATTCCAGTTTGGGTTCGGTTGCCGTGGTTTCCAGTTGAGTGTTGGCGGGATGACGTGTTGCATTTGGTGGCTTCAATGCTCGGTAAACCTATTGGGTCTTCACAACAGACGCAGTATAAAAAGGTAATGACTTTTGCTCGTATCTGTGTAGAAATTGATTTAAGCAAGCCACTGCCAGATTCTGTTGAAGTGAGTGCTGGATCATATACTTGGGTTCAACAGCTAGATTACGAAACCCTACCTTTTCGGTGTCGTCTTTGTCATGAATATGGTCACTTGCAGCGTAGGTGCCCTAGGGCTAAGCCTGTGGGGCCCCAACCTTCTCAGCCTTCTCGTAATCCTCCTAGGACTGATAATGGTAAGGAGCCTATTCCGGGTGATGGTAATGGAGATGATGGTTATGTCCCTGTTAAGGCTCGCAATAGGAATCGGGGCCAGAAGCGGACCTTGAGGGAGAGGCAGGATGATGAAACTTTTAATAGGTTTGAGGTGCTGGATGATCTCAGCCAGGAGGAAGTGAATCCGGGGTTGCTGAACTTGGATCAGGGAACTTTGGGTACAGGACAGGATGGGCCACCATTGGAGGCCATGCAGGATGTGCAGGAGATTGGGGTTGGGCAGATGGATACAGATCAACAATTGATTGTCCAGACTGAACAAGAATCTTCTATTGGAGCTTCGAAGAGTGGTGGAGGTGGTTCCCCATTGCCCCTGAAAGGAGGCAAGGATGTGGGGAAGAGCTCTTTGGCCTCCTCTCATTTGGGTATTCAGCAAAATGAACTGAAGAAAGGGGTTGGTGACAGGACTTCCAAGCTGGGAAGGAAAAAGGATATGGAGAAGATTAAATTAACTGGGGAAACTTTGGTGGAGTCAGGGTCAGTCAAGACTCTTGATTCACATTTTTCATGCCCCCAGAAATGATTGTTCTCTCATGGAATGTAAGGGGCTTGAACAGTGGCCCTCGACAAAAAGCTGTTCGTGATTTGGTTAGGAATCATTCTCCGGATGTTCTTTTTCTTCAGGAGACTAAATTATCTGTAGCTAATATGTTGGCCATGGCTCCTAAGCTGTGGAAATATGGTGAATGCCAGTGTGTGGGGGCTCTTGGTGCTTCTGGAGGGGTGGCTTGCTTTTGGAACCCTCGGAAGATTTTCCCCCTATGGTGGATGTCCTCTAGATCCTCTATATCCCTTGTCGCCTCTTGGTATGAGACTGGTGAGTGTATTCTCCTCTCTAATGTGTATGCTCCTGTTGAGTTTCTGGGTAAACAACTTCTATGGTCCCATCTTCGTTTTGTTCGTAGCTTAGCTCCTTACCATCCGTGGGTTATGGCTGGCGATTTTAATGCTATTGTGGAATTGTCTGAGAAAAGAGGTGGAATTCCTAGGTTGGAGCCTTCTGCTCTGTTATTCAGAGATAGCATTTCTGAATTAAATCTTATTGATGTTCTACCTAGTAATGGTCGCTTCACTTGGAATAATAGGAGAATTGGTGAGAGTTGTGTTGCTGAGAGGCTAGATCGATTCTTGGTTTCCTGTTATTGGGTTGGAGACTTATGGTCCACTCGATCTGAAATTCTTGATTGGAGAGGTTCTGATCATTGGCCTATTAAGCTTAGTATTATCTCTGCACGGGGGCCTCGGTCTCCCTCATTCAAGTTCCAGCTTATGTGGTTACGGGATCCCACTCTTCATGATTATGTGGCTGAGTGGTGGCGGATTGGTAGACCAACTTTTGGTACGGCAATGTACACATTCTCCAAGCTTCTTCAGTTTGTCAAATATCAGCTTAAAAGGTGGAATCGGCGATGTTTTGGTAATATCTTTCATGCTAAGGTTGCCGCACAGGAGGAGTTGAATAATATTACGCGGTTGATTCGTGAGAATGGGGCCTCTGAGGATCTTCTAAGGGAGGAGGCTAAGACTTTGAAAGTGGTTGAGGAATTTGAATTGCGGGAAGAAATCTATTGGAAGCAAAAGGCCCGGGTTGAATGGTTACAGGAAGGTGATAAAAACACCGCCTTCTTCTTCAATTCTGTGAAGGATAGGAGGCATGGTAATTCCATTCCTTTTCTGGTGAATGATAGGGGTGAACGTCTTGCCTCGTTTCAAGAAATCTCTGCTGAGGCATCTCAGTATTTTGCTACTTTATTTAGGGAGGATTCACAAGGGGGCTCTGTTGAGGAAGCACAGGTTCTTTCTTGTATTCCTCAGTTGGTCTCCAGGGAGGCGAATGAGTATTTGATGAAAGATATCTCTCTTGATGAGCTGGAGGGGATTGTGTTTCAGATGAAGAAGGGTAAAGCTCCTGGTCCCGATGGTTTCCCGATTGAATTTTTTCAGGAATTCTGGGATATCATAAAGTTGGATCTTCTGGCTGTTGTCCTTGAGTCCCAAAGGAATAAACAGATGCTTCGTGCTCTGAACTCCACCTTCCTTGCTCTCATACCCAAGTGTGAAGGGGCTGATAGGTTATCTCAGTTCCGGCCTATCTCTCTTTGCAATGTGGCTTATAAAATCATCTCAAAGTTATTGGCTGAGAGACTGAAGAAGTGGCTTAAAGTGTTGATTTCGGAGGAACAGAGTGGATTTGTGGTAGGTCGGCAGATTCTTGATGGGGTTGTCATTGCTACGGAGACCATCCACTCCATGGACAACTCCCATGAGAAGGCTATGTTCATTAAGCTGGATATGGCTAAGGCTTATGACAGGGTTAGATGGTCTTTTTTGCAGAAGATCCTTGTTGCTTTTGGTTTTGGTGAGGAGTGGATCCAATGGGTCATGAGCTGTGTCACGTCTGTTTCCTTCTCAGTTTTGATAAATGGAGATCATTCTGAACTTTTTGGTGCCTCTAGGGGTTTGCGCCAAGGGGATCCTCTTTCTCCGTATCTTTTTCTGCTTCTTGTGGAAGGCCTTGGTCGTTTGTTGAAAAGAAGGGTGGAGCTTGGCATCATTCAAGGTTGGCGATGGGGTGGAGACTTGCCTCCGCAATCTCATTTGCAGTTTGTTGATGATACTGCCCTGATGGGGATGGCTACTGTTAGGGAAGCTACTAACTTGAGGCAGGTGTTGGACATATATCTTGTTGCTTCAGGACAATTGATTAATGAGGAGAAGTCTTCCATATTCTTCTTCAACACGCCGAGCCCCATACAGAGAAGAATTGCTAATATCTTAAGGTTTCAGATAGGGGTTCTCCCTTTGACTTATCTGGGTTTCCCAATTTCTGTTCGCCATCTTCCCAAGGGTTCTTGGCAGAATATTATTGATAAGCTCCATGCAAAAGTTAATCATTGGACCCACAGATGGTTGTCTTTTGCGGGGCGGGTTCAGCTTCTCAAGTCGGTGGTGCAGGCTCTCCCTACCTACAGATGTATGCTTCAGGTGGCTCCGATGGGTTTTCTGAGGGAGTTGGATTCTCTTGAAAGGCAGTTCTTATGGGCGGGTAGTTTGGCTTCTTCCAAGTGGAGCCTGGTTAGGTGGGATGTTGTGTGCAACCCAAAGCAATTTGGTGGTCTTGGTCTTCGACAGTCTGCGTTATCTGGAGTGGCTGTGGCTGCTAAGCTATTTTGGAGATGGTGTGTGGAACAGGATCAGCCGTGGGCCAGGATATTATCTCATAAGTATTTCCCGGGGATTCCACGGCAGGATCTTCCTCGTTACCCTCTTGAGGGGAAAGGTTCAGTGATTTGGAATACTCTTCAGAAGGGTGCAAAGCTTATTAAGGAAGGTTTATTTTGGATCTGTAGACGAGGAACTGAGGCTCTCTTCTGGTCGGATTCTTGGGATGGATTCCCTCCACTTACTTCTCAGTTCCCCAATCTACTTCCTTTGTGCCAAAGATTTCTCGAGGCTGGCTGGGCTAGGGTGAGTGACTTCAAGTCTGTTGCTTCTTTTGGTCAGTTGGAGGTAGCTCATTGGAAGGATCCCGCAGAGTGGCCAGATTTGGGACTTGCGGAAGAAAGTGCTGAGCTTCACAAGATTCTTCATAGTAGGAGTTGTAGTTCTCTTCTGGAAGAAGATATTCTTGCTTGGACCCATAATCCTAAGGGGGTTTACTCTGTTGCTTCTGGTTATCAGGTGTTATTGGCTCAGAAGCTAACTGGGGCAGAGGTTCATTGGTGGAAAAGGGTGTGGAATAAACTCTCGTGGCCTAAATGCAACTGCTTTGTTTGGACTTTGGCTTGGAATAGGTGCTTGACCTGGGATAACATTCGTAAACGGGGATTTCAAGGACCTTCAATTTGTGTTTTGTGTGGGGGAGCGGAAGAGGATTCTTCACATTTGTTCTTTCGGTGCCCCTTTGTTGTGCAGCTTTGGCATTGGTGGTGGGAGGTGTGGAAGCTTCCCTGTATTCATGCGTGCTCTTTGGTTGAATTCTGGGATAGTATGGGAAGACCTCCTTCTATGGCTTCCTTTTTGCAGGAAGTTTGGTTCGTGGGCCCTACCTTTCTGCTTTGGCAGATTTGGTTGGAGCGGAACCGCAGAATTTTTCGTGATCAGAAGTTGGTGGGTCGGCAAGTTTGGATGCGTATGCTTGGAATGGTGCAGGAGTCTATTTTAGCTAAATGTGATGTGGTTTTCCCCTTGGAGAGAGGTGATGCTGAGTTGGTGGCCAGACTAGGTCTTCAAGAAATTCATTCATCTTTTGTCAGTTCTAGGAACTGTAGGCATGGGAAAAAGAGGGTCCAACGGGTTGGAAGGTGGTTACCTCCTCCCAATGGATTTTTAAAGATCAATACTGATGGTTCTTCTAGGGGAAATCCTGGGCCTGCTGGAATTGGTGGGGTTGGCAGGGACTCAGCTGGTTCGGTGATTTTTCTATTCTCTATACATGAGGGGGTGAAGACTGTTAACTTCATGGAGGGTCTAGCAATTCTTCATGCTATTGAGAGGGCCCTTGCTTTGGGATGGAGAAAGGTTATATGTGAAGCTGATTCACAGATTTTGATTAATCTCTTGAATGAGCGAAAGATATCTGATATAAATTGGCAGTTGGCTTCGGTGGTTCAACGGATTCTTCAAGTTAGTTCTCGGATGGAGGAGGCATCCTTTGTTCACATCCCAAGGGAGTGGAATCGCGCTGCTGACTGCTTGGCCAAATGGGCCTCTGAGCAAGATAGTGGTTGGAAGGTTGAGGATTGGGATCAAGTTAACCCTGAGCTGCATCTGGATTTAGACCGGTTCTTGGAAGAGGATAGGAGGATACATGGGGATAGTTGATTTTGTTTTATGTTGTGGGGTTTTCGCCTTGTTTTCTGGGACTGGGTCCCGTGGTTATTATTGTAATGCTCTTCTCTGATTTCTAATAAAGTTTTTACCCCTTTGTTTTCAAAAAAAAGTTAATTCATTTCACCTAATGTACCTCATTTATTATTTAATTGGTCAATTTCCTTTTGCTCATAATTAAATAAAATTATCATTTAATTATCTTATTTTCGAGCTCATTTGGCTAAAAGAATTAAATTAAGGTTATATTCTCTTCACCAAAATTCAAGAATAAAGTAGCCCCTAAATACACTTGTCCCCCACATTTCAATGGTTGCAACAACTTACTATTTTTAGTAAATGCAACCATATCCCTTCAGTTTAAAAAATAATCCATCATGACTCTTCATTGGCTCCCTAATCCTAAGAAAGCCTTCTCAATCATTCTCCACTATTGATCTTCTCATTAAATCTCCACCATCCACCTTCCCTCCCAAAAATCTATAAATAGACACACTATCATATGCATTTTATCAACCACTTTATGTTAACTATACGTTATCAAAATAATTATTTTTTATGCAAGGAGTGTCCACATCCCAATAAATCACATTTGCAATGGAGTTTTATGATAAGTTGTGTTTTGTTTGCTTTGTTTGAATTTCATTTGCATGCTCTATTTGAGGTTGTTTTAGTTTAGAATAGGGAGATTTTTTTTACATATTTTTCCTACTTTTGAATTCTAAATTATTTTAACATTTTGGTAGCTCTACTAGGGATTTTATCCCTTGTATAACTCAATTGGTTGTTTTGTGTATTGTTGTGGTTTTTGACTAACTTGGTTTTGTAGGTTCTTTCTTTGCTTTGTGTGATTTTGGTTGTTAAATTTTTCTAGGATTATCTTGGTGTTGAGTCAACATATATCTCAACATATTTTAGTTGTATGAAGAGTTTCTATGTTCTAGGAGGTAACATAAATTATGGATGTATGGAATCTGTATGACCATAAAGTTCATGTCATACTTATTATTTCTTACTACACAAGGTCAAGTGTATACAAAATATGAAGTTATATATAGTGTTGAGGTATATATACTCAATTTGTAACATATAGCATAGGATATACATAGTCATAGAGTGATATATACACAAAAATTTAAAATATACATATAGAGGTTTTGATATATACAACATAATTTTGAATTTATACTCATTGTGGTTTTGAGTAGAGACATATGGTTAGGAACGCCTATCAATAATTTTTAATAGATAAACGGACATAAGAGATATATGAAATCCTTGAATATATATCTACTATGTGATATATATATATAATCTCTGTGTGTGTTATATACATCTAGCACCAAGAATATGAGAGTATATCTCAAGAACCAACAAACACAAGGATATAGTGTTCAAGATTTATCTAGATCCTATATACATGCAAGGAAATACCTTTAACCCATAGGCACGAACACATAGGAAGCACCTTTAACCTATGAGAATGAATACATAGAAGGATACTCCTTTAACCTATAGGAACAATAATAGGAAAGAATATATATGATAATATACACGCACATTTCATATCTAACAACATATTTTAATTTAAACATATGAAGTACTACTTTCTTTTGAAATATTGGATCTTTTCAAATCTACAAACCATGTTGGTTTGATATCTTTAGGGGCTTAGTTTTTCTAAACTTTAATCTCCTAGTCATATGAGCAACTAGGAGCTATACTCTTGTTCAGTCTCAAGTTCCATAGGCATTGTAGTTCCACAATTGCTCCTACATAGAAGAGGCTTATTTGTAGCACCCAAGCTCTTAGGACCCCCAACATCCAACGACAGTCTTGTGGGTGACTAAAGACTAATTGATAGGAAGCTAGGAACCTACCCCCACTCCCATACATTTTTTCCAAAGGTGCCTTTTACAAAAAAAAATAGGCTTAATTTTTTTGTTATTTATTAGATTTTCAAACATTAGCAAGTGTTGAAATTTTGGCTCAAAGCTTTACGTAGTGGATCAAGTAATTTTTTAAGAATTTGAAAAAAAAAAAAGAAGCTAAACCATTTGAAAAGTTTTGCATATGAAGTCATTTTTCTATGATTTTTTGTAAAAAAATATCAAAAAGTTGTAAGCAATCTATTTATGATATTTATTTTTCTCTTGAACTCATTTTTTTGTTAATTTATGGCTAATGTTTGAATGTAGTGTTTTTCGTGTGTTGAACACTTACAAGCTTGAAACTATTAACTTGGTGGTTTTAGTAGGATGATATATTAAAAGACATTAATTATGGACATTTTCTCTATTTATTTGATGTGTTTTCTTTATTTAGTTTCTCACTAGGTAAAAGTACAAATCTATGTAACACTTTTATAAAGGAAATAGCCAATACAAATATAAATTTTCAACTTTGAACACATAAAAGTGGTATTTATGTTTTGAATTTTAAAATAATATAAACTAATGAAATGTAGAACCCTTGATGAATTTTATACTTGTCATTTAAAAAAAAAGTGGTTTGATATATTTTTTATAAGTTTAAGAACAAAATTTGAATTACTAAAAAAATTTACAAAAAAGTGAGGTTGATGGGACATTGCAAAAAAAAAAGAACAAACTATTTTTTCTCCAAATAACTAACTTCAATTTCTAGTGGATGGAAAAAAAATTGATGAATATTTTTTAAAAATAATGTTTTAAAATCAAACTTCATCAAAACATTATAGTTTTCATGGGATGTCAACTTTTGTCTAATTTTGTTATCATTAATAAAAATAGCCTTTTGGAGAGGATACTTTCCTCTAGTGCGATGTATATTTTTCAAAAAAAATGAATATGTTTTAATATATTTTTAATTCCTAATCAACCTCATGTTTGATTATAAAAACCTACTTACAATAATTTGTTTAAAAATCATAACAAAACTAATCAAAATATCAAAAATAATATATTTTTGGTTTCTAGACTTTGAGTTGTATAAAAGGGTATTTTCATATTTTCATGAAAGTACCCCTAGTTGGAGAAATTCAAAGTTCAATAAAAAAATTAAAAAAAAATCCCCAAAAGAGGGGTTAAATTGCCACATAGGTAGCCACATACTTTTGATCAAAAGGATCTCAACTAAAACTCTTTTGACTGAAAGCATTTTTCCTAAAACCATACACATAAATTCAACCATAATTCAAATTTCAAGTTAAAAAAATATAAATTTTGGGTGAAAGGGTTTCACCCAAAATTGTATGTGCCACATATATGTTGCATGGTTTCAAGTGAAACTATTTAAGGTGAATATTTTGTTGGCAGAAAGTTTGATACAACTTTGTGATTTTATCCCACTTTAAACATTGGGATAAAAATTTGCTTTCACACTTTGATTTGGGATAAAAATTTAACTTTTTTCTTTTAATCCCAAAGGTGTATTTTATGTATGCTCTCCTCTTGTATTTTTGGGAAATCTTTAGAATAAAAAAAAATATCATTTCCTAAATTGCTTTATAGGGGGCTTGCCTTTGATTTCATCACCAAGGGGATGACCTCAACTCTAGCATTCTAGTGGAGAATAAAAAATGAGGGGTGAATAAAAAGACACACCTTATGGAAGGGAATTTCATCATTTGAGATAAGCCCCCAAGAGCTTTACACCTTGGGGAAGTGAAAGAGAAGAGTGGGTTACCCTTTCCTCTAGGCTATTTGGCATCTTTCACTTTCATATACATGGATTAGGCTTCATGTATCCTTGTGGTATTTCAAAGATACTCCTAGAAAGTATTGTGTATCCTAGTTTAAAATCATCGACCATCTTTTCTTGTGGTGCATTTGATACTATTTAGGCCTAAGAAATTACTTAGATCATACTTTTAAAGTGGGTAGATAGAGCTAGTGTTGGGAAAGGCTTTAGCCTCCAAGGTAAGGAGTCCATAGGTCATACATAACCTTGCATTCCTGAATTAGCCATCACTTGATATATAGTATATTTGTAGGTCCATAAGGATTAATATAACTTTATTGAATAATATAGGCTTGTTATGGTGTCTTTTTTATTAGGTTTTTTGCATACCAAGTGCTTGTTTGTAAAATTTTAAACCAATTTAGTCAAATCCAATTTTTAAAAGCCTTTTTCTTGTTTAAAAACATAATACAATTGGTATCCTTGAAACAAAAAGTTGAATCCAATTTGATAATAGCCATCATCCACAAGCTTAGTGCCAAAAGTCATTTTACCTTGTCTTCGTCCAAAATTCATAATTTCATTCTAAAATACATAATCCATAAATCCATGATCATTACCTTTCAACACCTAGCCTATTCCCAAAACCTTACTCCTAGTCCATAGTTTATAACCTTTTGTCCATCTGAAATCCTCCATCCATAATGTGTACCCATTATCCTTTTGTCATCATCTACCATCCTCCCATTGGTCTAAACCTTAAAAAAAATTATCCTAAATCCCTTCATTCATTTTAAACTTTAGTCCATCCCTTATTCCACCCATTGAAATATCAAACATAATCTCCTACATCCCAATCCATTTCTAAAACTTTTCAAACCTTATCTAGTTTTCATTTGAACTTAAAAGCTAAATCTTAAATCATCCCTCAACCATCCTCATCCAAACCTTACCCACCTCATCCACACAAAACCTTAACATATTCCTAAATTATATCCAAATTAACCTTAAATCTTATTCCCTATCCAAATATATAGAAAACTTAATCCAAAGCCTACCAATCCTTTTCATCCCAACCCTAATCACCATTAACCTTAATTCAATCATCCCACCATCCACAAAAATTACTTGGAAGACCAACATGAAATCAATCCACACATTAATTCAAAGGTCAATCATTGACATCAATCATTATCCAATCCAAAAATATCTTTGGATCTCACCATTATCCTTAATTCTAGGGTCCTCTTAATCCAAATTATCCAAATGTTCATCTTGAAACATTCTAAAATTCTAATCATTCAAAATGTAAAACATCTAAACAATCAAAATCCAAGTAAATAACTAACAAAAAACCCATTTCCCACACAAAAAATCCAAAAATCATAATCAAATAAAGGCCAAAAATCATAGTCAAGGGTAAAGAAAACACCATGAGCCCCTTAGATCAACCCATCTTCCCAAATCAAGCTAATCACAATGACTATAATACATTGTTAATCAACCAAGATATAATCCTTATAAATATGATATACATATGATGACGATGATAGTATTTTTGACCAAATAGAATATAATCCTTATGATGATGGTGATGGCATACACCATTAACAAGACAATTATGGGCCATCCTGTTGTAGATTCCCTATACCCAACCTTAAACTATCATATCCTTCACAACCAAGACTTACCTAACACCAACTACCTCACAAAATAGAATCAAATTTCCATGAATCATCCTTGTCCTATCTATCTAAAGGGAAACACATTCATAGAGAAATATCCATCATCTCCCATATCGACATTAATCAAATCCTCCCAATTATTTTTGCCCAAATTCTTTAGATCCTCCACATCTTGTAAGTCTTTTGCATTTACATCTTTCTAGTCATTGTCACCCAAATCCTTTAAATTATCCAAATCATCTATAGCTTATAGATCACCTTCATACACTTTTACATCCACCTCATCCAAGTCCTCTAACCAACCTACATAAAATCCACCCATTCTTTGAAGATTGATTAGTCTCATCCATGTACTATTTTTTTTCAAGCTTTATTCACATGTGATAAATAATAAATCCAAGAAACTTGTGTCCATAACACATATTAATGAGTGTCTTACCACCATTCCTATATTATCTAAAACATTACCATACACCCCATCATGTATTAATCCCACTCAAGAGATCCCTATCCAAAATCTATTATTGTTGTCATAATCTTGAATGCATCTAAGAATTCCCTATCCTTATCTAAACTCACATCCCATTATCCAAACCATTGGATCTATGTCAAGATCAAAGTATAAAGCATGGAAAATTGAGATCCATTTTGAATCAAGATCTAATTTCCCAAATATTCCCTATAGATGGTCATGAAATCCAAGTTAATCTAATCTTTGATTAGGATCCTATCCACAACTAAGAAAGTCAAAATGATTCTCTCCTCCACCTTTATCCCATCTATGACCATGAAATCAAAGTTGGTCACATCCATATTCCAACTTCCATTACCAAGATTTGGCACTTGCCTCCCTTCAACCTAGATGTTCAAATAACTAACTTGGATCACATCAAACATGATGAGAAAATAAATGATCAAGAAGCCACAATATTGAACAAGGAGAAAGCACAATCATCTTGAAGGTGTGGAAAAATAAATAAAGAAAAAAAACATAAAATAATGCAAGTAATCAAATGTATACCTCAAATAATATCCATCATCCTAAATTGAGTTGAATTATAATTCACCCTAGTTCTATTTTATTTGCTCTAGATTGAGATATGATGCAGATTTATCAATAAACCAACATAACCTTGATATGATTGTAATAATGAGATGGAAAAATAGGAACATAAGGTTAAAAAAATAGACTTGTTTGATGATGAAAGATGATAGCCTATAGTTATAGAATTATCAAGAGGTAAAATCAAAGACTAGGATAGATTGATGATGGATGGCTAAGACTAAACGAGGATTAGGGTTAGGCTTAACAATGTAGTCATGTCACAAGTGTCACATGAGTGATGAGGTCTAGGTTTAGGATTAGGCTTAGGGAAAAGTTAGGATTAAGAGGTGTGATGTGAAATGAATGGATGAGATGGAAAGTTAGTTTGAATTTTAGGAAGGTGTTTAGGTTCAATGAATCTAGATAAGGTCTTAGTTAGTCATGTGAAAGGGACACTTGTCACATGACGGTGATTTTAGATTGTGATCCATGTGAACAAGTTTATGGGTTGTGATTAAATGAATAAGGATAGGGATGAATGTGAAATTAATTAAATTAAATGATATCAAGTGAAGGGTAGAATAATTAATTAATTAATTAATGGGATCAAGTGAAGTGTAAAATAATTAGATAAATAATAATTTTTTATTTAATTAATGGCTTGGGATAGGGTAAAATCAGGTGCGGTTGGGTAAGGTCAAATTTTAGGTGTCTACACATCCTATAAGGTTAGTTCAACCACCTTCATCTACTTTAGCCTTCTCATAGAAGAGAAAAGAGACCCCTCTACTAAGTCATGGTTGTCTAAAGATGTATTTTCATCCTATTTCAAAAGTGACAAATATCCCATAAAATACAATTTTTTTCAAAGCATGGGCTACAATGGAAAGGGGTTGGGCCTTCATGAACAAGGCTTATCAAGCTAGTATTAGTATATGAAAATGATGGGTATCAAGGTCTTGGCTACACATATCCAAGAAATCAATCTTATGATGATACCTCAATGATAGTTGGGGAAATCATATCTAATAAAAGCATCAACATAGAGGCCATTTGTAGCTCCTCTAACAATACACCTTATTTTCCATACCACTTTCATCTTTGCTAGCAACTCTCACTACCAACATCCTAAACCCCTTTATTGGGACCAGCAACATCATCCAATATTCAAAGTAAATCATTCCCATGAAGAAAAATATTATAATAAATCACTAAAGTAGAAAAAGGAATAAAATCTAAATCAAACACAAAATATAAACAAATGTCAAAAATTACATGCATCAGATAATCTAGAAGAAAGAAAAAGAGTAATATGGATCCCAAAGAAAATTAAATTAGTAAATCCAATTAAAGCGAGTCATCAAAGGCAAGCCACCAATCAAAAGCTACACATTATATACAATAGGTGTACACCATGTTCACAATTACCATATGACACGTCACAATCTAAAAATATTTTTGGTCCTAATCATAAGGCCAATCTCCAATCCAAATCTATGTCTATTGAAATCCCCTAATCTAAAATCCAATCCACCACGCCTAGATCCAGACATCAATATTTGTAATCCAAATCCCAATTCTCAAACATGCAAGATAAACCCATACATTATCATCCTAAATCCAACCCAAAACCTAGAATCCACAACATCTTCACAACAAAACTCTACCATAAGAGCTATGATCACACTTTATCGAGATGTTTATGTTTAGATAGGATCAACCTAGCTATTAAAGAGCATCACCATAATTACAAATTATATATAATTGGTGCAATCATTTTATCAAAGATAATTTTCAAGGTAGGGTATTATTTTCACATCATGATATATGAATCTATATCAATGATATTATACAACCATGCACTCGATACCTAAAGCTATGGACATCTGAAGAGCTCAAAAATATAACAAATAAAAGAACTAGAAAAAATTAAAAAATATTAAAGAAAAATAATTTATCGAATGGTCAAAACCACTTCTTGTGGCATCTTGAGTAAGTACCTTGACAAAAAATCATTCATGGGCATCATGTATAAATCAACTAGCTATGTAAACCTTGCAATTAGGGGTAAGTTTCCTCATCCATTTCACCATACTTATCTCTCTTGTCATGTCATCTCATTATACCCATCCATAATATCTATTTAGTCATGCCCCATCCATATTCCCTACCTGCCTTGAACTTAACAAGGATTGGGGGCACAAAATTAATGCATACTTTAGAAAGCCCTTGACATACCCATCCTTTGACCACACACCATCTAACATCACATAATTTCCTATAGATCACTATCCAATCTTGTATCTTGGATAAAACATGTTATGCATTACAATATACTCCTTAGAAATATCCCATTAAATCCCTCCATTAATCCATCTCTTCTCCACCCCCTCCAATCCCTCAACCATTCTATTCAAACTACCTTCATCCTTTTCTCTTAGCTTTGTTATTCCTTGCCATTGGTTCCACCATCAAAGCAATAACCAAAAGAAAACACATAACCCATAATAATCCAAATTTGAAGCATGACCCCTAAAACATTTCATCCATGTGCAACAACTCCAAATTCAAGCATGCCTCATTCAACATCTTGCATCAATCCAAAAAATTCATAGTATATGTTCCTTGTATTTCTACAAGCTATGTTTAATCCTAAATTTATCCAATTATCATCATCAATATATATCATTACCACTACTCATGTTGTTCTTATTGTTAATGATACTATCCTTGTGTTGTTCTCATAATTAACAATGATATCATTGTCATAATCAAATTAATATATATCTCATAACTTCAGCCAAATAAATTCTAATCAAATACTCATCCCTAATCATTGGATCCTAATAAGCCAATTCATCTCCCCATCTAACTATCTTGGCTTCAACAATTATATTAGATTTCCTCATGTGTGTTTGTAGGTTTTTGATTAGTTGTTTACATGCATTTATGCTTGTTTGTTGCTATATTTGTAGTTCTCCATACATCACACCATCATGGTAACCCTCATCCTTTATATGATGGCAGGCCTTGATAATGTATCCTTTGGATCATTGTATTATCTATAGCTTGTTTATTTTTGTGTCATTCTATATACACATAGCACATAATCATCATGATCCATTATATTGTGGTGCATAACACTGGAGTGCTATAAAAAATAATAGGTTTCTCTTTGGACATGAAGTTACTTTGACAATATTAATCCATCTTAGTTTTTATATTTCCCATCTTCCTTTCACTCGTCCATCCTCTATCCACAAAATCATGTGTCATCGTAGATGCATAAAATATTTTGAGATTTCATTATCAATCATATAAGTCCATGAAATCTAGAATCATCTCATCCAATCATCTAAGAAACATCAATCAAGATGCCCAATCCCCATGATCGTTAGTTCAAACTTATCCTTATTTGAATGTATTAAGGGATGGATTCTTGGTTACTTTCAATATCTAACTTCTCAATAATATTATTGGTTATGAGTTATTCCTAACCCAAATATTTGAAACATTTAAACTCTTACATTTTGCACTATTCTATCTCACTTGCCTATTTACATGACCCATATCACCATTAATGATTAGATTTAATGTTACCATTTTTATAAGTGGATTTCCCTATCTAGAAACATTTTTCCATATTGAGGGTGTAGACTTAAAGTACTTCAAGCAATAAAGGACAAGTCATTCCATGCCACACTAATGTGATGGTTCTATTTTTGACACATATGATTTCTAAACAATCTCTAAAATATCATTTCACTAGATTTCATGAGATCTAATCTCACCTTGCATGGGTCATATATTGACTACCAATTCTTCCTTGATTCCCAAAGTGATAGGGAAGCCAATGAAGCACCATATATACTAGCTCACTTTCTAGAAAGAAGGGAGTCATTTTGTATTTCCATGCAATTGCAAGCCAAAGAGGCTTATAGGGTTTCAAATCCTACAAGTGTAGTCACCATTAGAGCAATATATATTTATAAATATTGAGGAGGTTAATAATATTAATTAATATTACATAGTGGAATGTCTCCATGGTTCCATTTGTATATCTTTTGGGAAGTTCTAGCTTAGGGTTTCCTCTTACTAGTTTTATAGTATGAAAGTAATGAATATTTGATGAATTAGATAACATTCTAATGCATTACAAGATTTTTTAATGTTTATTTATTCATTACATAGAAAATTCTATAATTATTTGTGGTGTATGTGTATACATAGCTCAATTTCCTTTGTGATTTTAATTTATTTTTCTTTGTGGTGTGTGTAGACATCCAAATTTGGACACTTAATTTATCCAAATTTATCACTTTTCGCCTAAATATCCTCTTATCCGAAAGTTAATTAAATAATATTACTATTATTTAATTAATATCTTTAATTGCCAATCCTAAGGTATTTAATTAATAATTAAATACCTTACCCTCCTTAATCCTCTTTTCATCAAATAAATTAAATAAATATTACATTTATTTAATTCCTCACATGTCATTTTCATCTAATCCTAATCCATCTCCTCATTTCTTCATTAGGGATGTGCACATGCCTAATCCTTGATTAGGATGTGTCACATCCTCTAACTTTTGCAAGTTGGCTTCTAATCCTTATTTATCTTCTAATTATTGATTAATTAAGCCTAATCATTCTCCAAGGAATTTTTAATTCCTTTTTATTCTTCCTAGATTCCCCTCTTTTATATGTGAATTTTTAATTCACATTCCATCCTTCCAAGGCTTCTAGAACCTTGGACTTGTCACAATCCCCACATGTGACCAACCTTGGACTTGTCACAATCTCCACATGTGACCAAGTCCCACCTTTTTAGAGCCCACCTTTTATCCTCTAGATCATCCTATGAATGTGAATTTTTAATTCACATTTATATCCCCAACCACCTTTCCTTTTCCCATAGATTTGAGGAATTCCAAAAATTCTCAAATGTTCTTTCACTCCCACTTGGGGACAAAAACTTTTGTGGAAATCTCCTCACTCCCCAAGGTGTATGTCCTTTTTCCACCTCATGTACCTTCTTGACAACTCATCTCCATCTCATATCCCCTTGGCCACTTTACCTCCACATGTCAAAATGTGAGGGCTTGTGGGTTCTCAACCCACCATAGCCCTTCATCTTGGCCTTGTTGGATCAATCTTGACCATTGAATTCTCTAGAGAATTCTTGACCTTGTTGGATCAATCTTGACCATTGAATTCTCTAGAGAATTCAAGATCCCTCTATAAATACCCCTCCTTAAGGGAATTTTTAGAACACTTCTTCATTTGAGCAACCTTATGCTGCCAATTTGCCTTCTCAAACACTTTGCATTCTCATAACTACATGCTGTCAATTTGAATCCTCAATCATTTACCATCATCTAGCTATCTTTTTAATCATTTGCACCTCCAATCTTGCATTTAGACATTCAAGCAATCATCTAAGGAGCACACAACCAATCCAAGCAAGGGCCAATCAAAGAGATACCAACAACAAGGGAGGTAAAATTGGTTGTGTTTCATTTTATTTACATTCCTTTTCGTTGTATCACTTTTGGCTAATCTTGAGGTGTCTTTGGTATTTTTCCCACGCTTCTTAGTTATTTTGCACATTTAGAGCAGTAGAAATTCCAAGGTATACGCAGAAATATAGCCTAATAAATAGGAAATAGTACTAGAAGCAATGATTTACCATGCATGTTTTGAATGAACACATTGTTCACAAATAGATTAGGAGTAGGAAGTAGTTTGTATGCACCTCATGGTTTAGTATCTCAACTAGGGAAAACATCTTTAACAATCGATAATTGTTCTTACCTTTGGAGAATCATATTGTACATTCCCAACATTATTATTATGTAGTGATGTGCTTATTATATTAATATAGGTTATAATACCAGGTAGTCTTTGGCCTAGTGATAACTTTTTGGGATCATGCATACACTGGATGTTATTGCAGCAATGTATCCACTTGTCCATCTTCAATTATATTTAATCCTATTCATGATACCTCTAGGGAAGCTCCCTTAGGTATATCTAGGCTTGAAGTTGATGAAAGTCTTATTTTCCTTATTAAATTGGTCCAATGTTTCCCTACTTGATCATAAGTTAAATGTTTTTTCTCTATGCTTGATACATGTGTGTTCAGAGAGACACCTAGCTTTAGGATTTGAGACCTATAATCATATGCACCGACATAATGGAACTGTTATAGAAGATGAATCAATCATTGTTGATCTAGTTCATATCTTGAAGACCTTGACAACTAAAAAATAAAACACTTGTCAGTTTGGGCAGGTTGATAGCCCATCAAATTACACCATAATGGAAACATTGTTAGAGATGAATCAACCATTTCCAGAGAATTTTTGATCTAGATCATATATTGAAGACTTTAATAACTCAAAAATAGTGTAGCTATTAGTTTGGGTTGGTTGACATCCCATCAAATTATTCCTACATAATGTTTCTTACCAAAACACCACTAATTACTATATTTGACTTCTATTAATAGACATGGAAATAAAATGTGGAGGTCCATTGAAACTTGGAAAAGGGAAAAAATGAGTAAATGAAGTGCTTGGAAGGATTGTAGGAAAAAAATGAGGAATTGGTGGAAGAACTAGAGGAATTATAGAAGTATAACAAGATTTTGCAAAAATCCCCTGGGAGTGAAACAAGTGTGGGAAAGTGTCAAGGAACTAGATGTTTGGAAGTTTTGAGGTGGAAATCATTCCATAGGAGGGATTGTAAAGGATGAAAAATACATGTGAAACTAGAGGAGGGAAGTGGAGGAAATAAAGGGGAAATGTAAGAAGTTTTTTTAACTCCACAACTATACAAAAATGGAAATATGGAAGGGGAATGAGGGTTGTGTGGATTGGGAGAGGATAAGAACTAGAGGGTTGGAGGAAGAAGGGAATGCGAAGAAGTTTGGACAAACCCTATAAGTATATAAGAGGAAGAAATAGTTAGCAAAAAAATTAGAATATTGTTGGGTGAATATTTTGTAATTTCTTTAACAATTACAAAATGGTAGTTTCAACCACAACTATGCTGAGAAATTAATATCTCCTCTCATAAAACGGGAGGCTCCCTTTTTATTGCTCACTAAATCAACTAGAAATTAAACTAATATTATGTACACTATGTAACTATCCATGGAGATGTCTCCATCAACATATTCTCTTTTTTCAGAATAAGGGAAATGAGTTACACTAATGACCTTGATGTTCACAATAAGTAATAAATTAAATAACACTAGTTGGAGAAACCATAGCCGATAACCAATTCTGTTAGACATAAGAATAACAAGAATGGTACCAACAAACGATAGTAACTTAGAAAATCCATGAATACAAAAAGTATTTTCTCACTTTCGATGATGGTTCAAACATAACAATGACAACAATTTAAAACTCAAAGACTCCAAGTTATTCCCAAAGATGATTCCAAAGAGTAACCTATGTAGTAAGTTGTAGCTCAAAGACTATCAATGAACAACACCAAAGATTCACAAGAATATAGCTAACAATCACAACACAAATTAGACTTCAAGTTCTCAACCAAATTCACACACAAAACATATATCTCCACATACAATATGATAGAAAAAATTCTATCAATATCAAATTTGAATTTCCCTTTAATAATGACATAATATGCCACCTATAAACCAATTTCAAGATAATATGATAAGAGAGACATAAGAAAATTCTTACATACAACAATCATGCTCCAAAGAAAAGGTTGGAGGCAATCTGCTTCTCTTATTGATCAAATTTCAATTTGCACATTCAACACAAAGGTTGCAAATATTCTCTTCAAAATGGTAGTTTTTTTCTTCAAAAGATCAAAGGTCCATTACAAAAGAAACTCCCTCATATTTATAGAGGAGAGTTGAGAGTTAATCTGGGAAAGAAATAACTAATTTGACTTATTCAACAAGAGAGTCTGATTTGATTTAGGACTTCTTTGTTTTTACATGTAATTACATTTCGGGAAAATACATGTAAAATATCAAAAAATAATTGCATAAAGCATGAAAAATATTGAAAAATAAACTAAGGTACATTCAACTTTCTTCGCTTCCTTTATCCAAAATATCTTCATACTTCTTCATGATTGCTTGAACTTCTTCGTTATTTGGACCCAAAATATGCTTGGAGATAGCAAGGAGTCTTATGATTGAATCCTTCACAATGTTACCAGCTATTTCATGCCTCTCTAAATACACCTTGAGGTTATCTAGGGTTAATTGAATATCCATCAATTTGTCCATTGAAGCCACTAAGAAGGCTTGATCTTCAAACTCTTTTTGGATCACAGATGTGAACTCCTGAACAACTTCATCTAAGGAAAGGATTTTTTGATTATCATCAAGTAGTTTACAAGGTAGCTCCTCAATTTTGTATAAAATGTCCAAATCATTGTCTTCACTAACCTCACAAGCATCTCGCAAGTCCTTGACTAATTCCTTGATGATATTGATCTTGTGTATCATTGTTTCCTTTACTTCCACAAACATATCTTTGTTGGGAATTATCCCAACTTCCACCAAGGTATCAAGCTCAATAGTTTCTTCATCTTGATCCAAGCTTCCAGACTCTCTTCTATTTCCTACCGCTCTTGGGAAAATGTATCAGAAGTTTTATCTAAATTTGGTCTTATGCTTTCCATGTTTCCCATCCTCTCTACAGAAGATCTTAGGAGATGTGTTCCCTATGCTATCATTCTATCCAAAAAGTCACTGATTGCTTTACCTCTTGAATGTACCTTCCTCACTTTTTGAATAGTTTTCTCTTTAATACTTATGGCCATAGGATCTATTGACTCTAAAGATTAGGTAATATTCTTGAACACCAAAGTTAGTTGCTCTGCTTTTGCCTTGTATTGATCTTTACTCTTCTTTACCTCATCACATTTCTTGATGAGAGAATTCAAAGTAGCTTGTACATATACTTTAGCACTTTCATAAGTCACCTTCCCTAACTCAACTCTTGTAATTAAATCTTCAAAAATATCCACATTCTCAATTGACCTATCTAGAGGAGGTTGTGCAACTTTTGCATCATGTTTCCTGCTTTATCCACTAAAAACCTAGAAAGAGTCTTGGCCTTTTTCTTATAGTTTTCCTTTACAAGTGCCAATTGTGCAAAGTCAAAGTCATCTAGAGAGATTACTTTCTTTTTCCTTTTTGGTGTCTAGGATGAAAAGAATGGGGGAAGTGGAGAAGAACTTTCTTCTAGACCAATATTCATGGCTTGAATTGATGTAGCTACACTCACAAAAGTTGTTACAATAGGAGAAGTGTCAGTCAAAATTGCAGCAAGAATTTCTACACTTATAACTTGAACAGTCTCAATCATATATTGTTTCAAATCAGACTAAGAGGTCACATCAAATGAAGGTGATGGAAGACTTGAAAATGAAGTGGGGGACCCTAGAATATTTTCCAAACCATATTTGGTACTATCAAAAATTGACCATGAAGACGGGGATGAATGAATTGATTGAATGGATACCGAAGGAGTAACTATGATAGTAGGAATGGCCTTAGTAGTGACAAGTAAAGATTGTCTAATAGAAATAGTGGTAGGAGTGGGAGCAGACACAATAGTAGCAATGGGAGAAGAGGAGACAAGTGATTTATCAAAGATATTCTCTTGAGGAGACACTCATTCTTCCTCATGTTCTTCTTCTTCTTGCTCTTCCTTCTAGGTTGATGCCTCTTCCGCCACAGTAGGTAGTCCTTCAGCCACTTGAACCTTATTTCCTTTTACAACAAACTTGATTTTTGGCCTAAAGGTCATGCTTGAACTAGGTACATCATCCTTTTTCTTCATCCTCAACTCAAATTTTTTACCTGTAGGACCTTTAGGTTCCTCCTCCTCTGATCCAGTAGTAAAGCGTTTAAAAATAATCCCTTTCTCCTCTAACCATACATTTGTGTTAGCAAGAATTGGTTCAAACCTTTCTTTGATTGATGTTACTTCTTTCTTTGACCATTGGATGGTTGTTAAAGGAGATCCTACAACATTATTCCTCTCATAAGCAAGGTCTAAGATGTTTCCATCATCCTCCATACCTTCAAGAATATCCACCAAATCAAGATTTTCAATTTGTTCTAGAGTTAGTTGACAGTAGTCCACTTTTCTTATCTCTTCATTTGTCCTTTGATCTACCAAAATATCTTCAATTCTATGCACATGGGTATTAGCTTTCTTGAATTTTGTCCTTCATCCTACAATAGTCAAAATCACTCCTTATTTTGAAAGTCTTCAAGGTAACCCACTACATTTCAAATTGTATGGCCTTATCCCTTGGAGATGTTTGAATGGAATACCTACCAATCGTGAGAGGAAACCTAAAGCCTACTTTGTGTGATTCTATTTGCTTGCTATGGATAACCATTATCTGCCTACAAAGCTCCATCAAGACAATCTTGTCATTAGGGTGTCTTGGGAACATGTATGGATAACCCATGAAGCAACCAAATCTCAAGTAGGTGAATGTGGAACTACAGATACAAGCAACCATACTTGTTTTCCATGGTCCATGCTTCGTCTGAAACCCTTTTTTTCTCCAATTTAGGATCAAATGCACATAAGAAAGGAGAAATAAAGCATCATTAACTCTTCAAAAGTGATGAATGCTTCCAGCGAGAGTTATCCAAGGAAAGTAGAATTCTAGATGGCCATTGGAACTCTACAAGTCTACACAACAAATAACAAGAAAATATGGGGATGCAAAAGATGAGACATTGGGAGGGGAAAAAAAAAAAAGTCCTTTGAAACCATGTAAATGGAGGAAATAAGGGAAAATGATGGAATGAAAGGGATTGATAGAATTAAAAAAGATACCATGTGATATTAGTGGTCAAGCCAAGATGTAGGCAATTAGAAGAAGTTGATTAGTTCACATAAACTTTACAACTTCACAAAAATAGTAGAAAATGATCAAAAATGCTTACATCTTAGAGCCTTTTTGGATTTTTGTAAATTTTAGCATTTGATAGGGAATATACAAAATGATGAGGAAATATACTTAGGAAATTGATCAAGGGGATACCCATTTATATTTTTCTCAGATTTATTATAAATGATGGGTAAATTAATGGGGTCCAATGTACAAGTGGGTTGGCACTCAAGAAAATATTTGCATTTTAAGAATGAGTCCTATAGTTGGATTTATAAATACACCTTAAGGAGTATTTCTACTAGCTAGAGAAATATGGCACCATTAAGTTCTTTAGATACCCCTCTTTGATTCCTCATATTATGGTCTGATATCGTATTCTACCTAGATCTCAAGCGTAAATTTTGCCACACCACTAAGGGGTATGATCTACTAGTTGTGTAGATTCCCTTCCCCAAGATAAACCTAACTAGTAAACATTCATGAAGGAGTTCCTCATCCCACTCTCTCCCTACTAAATAATGAGCACACCCCAAGGATCAATAAATCTTGCATTCTTATCCTAAGGTCCTTGTACAAGAGAGAGTGATTCTTTAGTTAGGAAATGACATAATTAACAATCTATATTACTAATTTAGCTGATTCTACAAGATAATAAGGCACTTATCTAGTAATTTTTGCACCTTGTTATCAATATTAGTGACACAGAAACTTTTCATCACCTCATGCACCCCTATAAAGAGCTTGTAATAATTAAAAGGAAGACAAGAAAAATCTTGGATTCTAAGATTAGGGAGTTGCAATTGGACATGATTGAGGGTCATTAGATCTATGATTTGAATATATCCTCTTTTTGGAAAAATAATATTACAACAGTGAGGAGAATACATTTTCTTGTCAATTGTACCCATAGATTGAAGTGAAAAGGAGCCCCAAAGAAAAAGAGGCAAACAAATTGATAGACACCTAGGCCATTTGTAATTTGGAATCCAATCATATAATTGTATGATAATTTATACAAGAATTTAAAATAATACATAGAGGATTTGAATAATGAATGTAATACCTCACTCAAAAAATTTAACTAGAGTGAACAAAATATAGCTACTTAGTGGAAATTCAAGCAATAAATTGGCCATATGGGTGAGAGACCAAGACCATTCATATTTTTATGAGAAATGGGAGGATCTTTATGATTAGGCTCATCCCATCCAAATCCCATCTTACACTTCTCACAAATCCAAGGGAGAATAGAGATTGACTCTTTGAAAGAAGGGTAGGATTGAAAATAGAAAAGATCAATTTGTAGAGAAAATCATATAACATTTGTCTAAATTTTGTTTCAAAATTGGATGAAATGAATCAAAATATATTAAAAATTATATATATTTGAGGCACATGAAAAAATCACTAAGAGGAAATAAAAATAAATTTCTTAATGTATTCAAACTATAGAAACAATATGTGGTTAAAAAGATATCAAGTACATTGATGTTTTGGTGGTGGTTTCATGGAATTTCAATATAAAACATGTAAAAATAATGAGGAAGTTTAAACATAATATTTTGTATTTAAGGCAAGTATTTGGAGCCCAAGATGAATCTCTAACCCTTAAGATTGGAAATCTAGGCCTAATAAGTAGGATTTTCATAATTTGAATTATAACATACATAATGTGCATGGATTATTTAAAACACAGAAAAACAAAAGTTTAATATTACATATATAAGTTTAATGTGTATAAGCCATAGTATGCATGTATTATAAAATATATACATTATGACTATAAAATCACTGTAATACATACACACTTTTAGAAGTGTGAGCATGTTACAACTTTAAACATATATTTAGCCACTTTTTGACCCCTTGTATTTGTGCAGTTACCCATGTGATTACATGGAATTTTACATTGCATATGATGAGCATATATGGTTCTAGATATTTTCAAGTTTATTTTATATAGATTTATGATGTTAGAACTTTATTTTCAAGTTTATTTTATATAGATTTATGATGTCAGAACTTGATTTATAAATCTTGTGATATGCTATATTATCATTCAAATCATTAATGTGTTTATTGGAATTTGTGTTTATAACATGTACTTGGGCATGTTTTATGTAACAAATCCTTAATTATAGTAAGTTGAATCATTTTTTCTCATTCATATTTGAAAAATAATTCCCCATGAAATTGGTGGGTGATCACCTCTATCTAATCATCTTGCAATTATCATATGTTCATAATGGCTTGGTAAGGAGTTCAAATCTTAATCTATGTATGTTGTTGGATGTGCCAACCAGATCATGATCTAATAGTTTGTGAGGTTTCTCAACCTTAAAAATAAACATTTAGTCTTGATGACACACTACTAATCCACATCACACATTTAAATCCATTTTGATTGATGTAGTGATATTAGCACCACTTTTCGCAACAACATATAGTTGGTTCATTGATTTACAACTAACACCACATGGATCACTCTTGAGAATAAATACAAGAGAAAGCAATAACCTCACTCTAAATTAATGTGCACCATTTTATCTACCACAAAAATTTGATCTGGTGATCCTTGGGGCATGCGGCCATCATCTTGTAGATATCCTTGGTAATGCTCCTTGGATATGTAGTTATTAAATTCATCATTCCTCCATAGAATCTACAATCCATCTCACAACTCTTAAATAGTTTTGGTAGGATCAATTGCTTGCCAAAATTGAAATTTCCTACAAAAATTGATCTAATATTTGCTAATGAATTTGTGTCTTCCATGAAACATTGCAATGGGAATTCACCTATCTAGAGCTCCAAGACGTTGTTCCACATGATATAATCTAATAGAAAATGTACCCACAACCTATATAGTAGACTCCAACCACCAACAAAGGAATTTAAGGTCTTGAATTCTTATAAATATCCACTTCCTTAGTTAGCTCATAGGTTTCAACTTATTTTTTTGGGAGAATATTATTTTGGGTTGGGATATTTTCTATAAGTAATGGTTTGCATGCCCCTTTCTAGTTTAGATGCAATTTTTTACAACTAATCTATTGAGTATGATGTGTAAACCAATTCTTAGGTCAAGTGATATGCGGTTGAGATTTTGAGCCTAATGATTGATATTAGACTTAGCCTCCTTACGGTTATATAGGGGAGCCTCTATGCATGCTTTTATAAGACATTATAGTCAATGTAATGATAAAGCGACCTAGTAAATATTATATAATAGGTTGCCATCCCAAAGATTCTAGCTCTTCTCTTTTTTTGCTTATTGATCATTGCATGCATATTATTTTGTTGATTATTTTATTAAAAGCTATTAAGCTATGCTCTAGTTTTGATAATATATTTATCTAGAGTGAGTCTCTCATTTGTATTATTTTTTGTCTACAATATCTCTCCCTTTTCCTTCCATTAATTTAGGCTTAGATTAGGATAGATAAGGATCCAACCTTTTAATCCTAGAGATTGACTTTTTGGTCATAGTCCACACTTGTTGGTCCTTCCAAGTGTTAGTGTTCACATGTAGCACATTGATTGAATTAGACCAAATGTTATACCAATGTTATAGATTTAAGAATCTATTTCATGATGTAATTATGAGATGCATAATATTAAGATATATTCCATGCATATTTAAGATACTAGATATGTATGTGTATGTATTTCTCCTTGATTATAATTTTGTTCCTCTTCAACTATTATTATTCAACGTGGCTTAGATGTGTGTAATCAATGTACATAAAAAAGTATAAGCCAATAAGAGTTAAGTTAGAGTGGTAACATGGATTTTATTTATTGTTTTACTCCAGTTGATATAATTAAGATAGTCTGTGTGCATACTAGTATTTTCCAAAACTATTTGAGTAATGTGTGACCCTCCACACCCTTGTGATTACCCCATAAATATTATGCATGATGTCCAAAATTTAATATTTGGCGTCTAATTAATGTCCAAGCATGAAAAATGGTTTTTATTCATATATTCAATTATTTGAATTTTTTTAATTAAATTAGAAAAATGATTAGATGGATTCATTAGAAAGTGGCATATTTAAGGCAATTTTAAAAGGTAATTTCTTATGCTTTGAAAGTGAAATTTGGCTTTTGGGTTGGTATGGATATAAATGAAATCTTCTCTATGTTCTAGAAAATCATGGGTGGCCATTTGGACATGGATACTTAGTTACTTTTATTTTGATATAAATATGTTAGTTGAATGATAATTTCAAAGCTTGTGAGGAAGTCACATGACATGTAAGAGTTTGTCCCATCAATTTAGATTTGAAATTAAATTTGAATAAATATCTTAGATATTTTCGATGAAGGATAAATATCTTGAAATTATTTTATTAGTAGAATTTAACTCACCTTGAAAAGGATAGACACATATCAAAGGATTGGTAAACTATATTTGAGTTTATTTAATCAAAGAGAATGGTTAATAGAGGTGGTAGGACCTCTTTGTGATTCATTATTTTTAAGGGTTTTAAATTTCTTTGTTTTTCTCTATTGATTTTTATTTTATTGTCTCACTTTTCTCTTATTTCTTTAATTTTGATTTTTTTACAAAATTTATTTTACAATATTTTATTCCAAAAACACTTTGAATTCAAATTAAAAATTATAGATTTCATTTTATTGATATTAAGTTCCTTTTAATTCAAGGTAGAAATTTTAACATTAAATTAAAGTTCACTTTTTCCCATTAAATATTAACTATAAAGTTAATATAAGGTCATAAATATTCATGACAAATAACATCTTTCCAATATTTTTGGTATGCTTATGGACACTTACTTTTTGATTTACCTATAAATCCCACTTCTCATGTAATATTGCAAAACGACAAGAAAAAATGTCAATTTTACAGTTAATACTAACATTAAAGTTGATATTATTCACTTTTGCTTTATTTTCACCAAGTTTCCCCTCTTGAATTTCACCACTATGCTCACCTTTATTCTATTAAAATACTAGGCATACATAAAAATATCTCATAGGGATTATTTTAAAAGGTGACTCCATTTTTTAATATTGATCAAAAGTTAATATTAAACTTGAGAATTTCTTGTCAAAATTTTAATTGATTATGTAGGTATAGGTTGAGTTTCAATTTCTTGTGTCAATATTTTTATATTTTTTTTGATAAATAAGGGATCGAAGCTGAGAAGATTGTATTAAAATTAAAAGTATAAGGGTTTACAAGACTTGAAGCTTCAATATAAGATAAAACAAACAAAATCATGACTTAAACTTCTCCTGCTCTTAGTAACTCCACAAATGAGAATTCTTCAAGCCTCAAATTCATTGGAAGTGTGACCAAACTATCTTCAACCCGCAAAATCAACTAAGCAAGCATGGATCCTGTAAAGAAGAAGAGGAGGAACAACACAGGTATAGTTAATGTTGAATCACAGTGGGTGACCTGCTCTTGTGATGATGGTGCATCAACCTTATCCTCTGCCTCGCCTTTGTCAATTGAAGCCATTATGCATTAGAGAAAGCATCACGATGCTGGGAATAATCAAGTAACATTGTATATAGGCACCATGGACCATTTGAATCTGCAAGATGGCAATAGGGAAGGCATTTTTAAAGCAGCCATGACAAGAAATAAAGTTATTCCTCAATACACTTCTGGCTTTCCTTCAATGCAAACAGTTTCTCAACACATGTACAAGGAAGATGAACCCCATAGTGTATTAAGCAATTTCAACAATACTGATGTGCTTGCTGATCAATTCTTTGTTGATAGATTCAATGAACTAAATGGGAGTTCAAATACTAAACAACAACTTCAACCATAGACCAGTGTGAGTCAAGTAGATCATGGAACTATTGCAATTCATGGTGATGAAAGTGCAGTATTTGGACCACCTTTGGTAGTGGACAATAGTTCAAATGAGCTTTTTTTTTCTCTCTTCAAAATTTACAAAGTTTCCTATAAATTATAAAAGTGTTTGAATTAATGATTATGAGGCTCTTCATCTTGACAAGCCAAAATGCTCCTCCAACTCCTATGTTCATCATTATAAATCATTAGATACAAGCACATCTATGACTATTAAGTCTCACTTTTGATATATGCAAGCAATTTTTTTAAAATACAATGAAAACTTTAATTAAACTTTTTATTTAAGTATTCTCTTCAATGCATCCATCTCAAATCTAGAATCATATTACCAAGTTACTTTGTGTTGTATTATCGATCATTCCTCCACACCTTCATCCCCACGAGCCTAGAGTGAAGGCTCCTTTTTAAATAGTAAAACCTTTTATCAATGTAGATCAATCAACCTCTAAATAATATTCAAACTTGTAAAGATCAATCACTAAACCAAGGGCACCAACTCAACCTTTGCATACACACAAGCCCTCTAAAAACATTCAAAAGATATAGAGATTTCTATTAACTATAATTATATTTAAAAACAATGAACTGTCTAAATTGACAACAAATTATTCATAATAATACTAACCATTTTCATAAAGTATTATATTCCAATTATATGAAATGTGCTTAGACATATACTTGTGATCTATCCTAAGATATATGTTTCATATGAAAAGTATCTACTAGCACCATTTTAGATATATGCTTGTGGCCTACCATAAGAAATAATATGTTTCATATGAAAAGTGCCAATCTCCTTGAATCTATTAGACCATTTAAAACATGCTTGTGACCAATCTTAAAGTATTCTTAATTTGACCTCATAATACTAGTATTTCTTCGATCTTGCCCCTCTTATGCTTTACATTAGTGGGCCTTTAACTTTTTATTTGCTTCGCCACGTAATCCCTTGTTTGGATCCACACTAACAATAACCTATTTCTTCTATCTACGAATGCTTGTGCCATTCCTTTGTACCTCCCATTTCCACACAAGCATTAGAAATCATTTTGTTGATTAGGCCTGCATTTAAACATACCATGTTGGCTTTCATATATTTTTATTTTTTGTTAGTCTTTATTTTATCCAGTCCCTTTACGTTTTGTTACACTAATATTTCCATCTCCTTATGCTATGCTTTCCTAAGCACGAGCACACCCATTTTCTATTTCTAATATAGGTCACTACAAAATTTCCACAAAGGTGTCTCAATGTTAGTGATATTTCAACATAGGTGGGTTGATTTCCTATATGGGAGGGTATTTCATTATACAAGGTTGGTTGCACATGCAAATTGTTGGTCCCAATGCTACGCCTACTAACATGAAGTATTGCTTCAATGCTAGAACTTTGCTTACCTATATCCTTTTACTTCAATACCTATGGTGAATTTTCCATAGAAAGGTCAAAGGCTCCTTACTACCTGCTCCGTCATCTTCTCTTCTTCTTTTAATTGTAGGCCATTATTTTACTTCCCTATGCTTGTATAAGTATTGATGAGTTTGACATTTTCTGAACTCTACTATAGCCTTAAGCAATGGATTTAAACCATTTAACCAATCTATCTTACAAGAGGATCTATATCATTATATGTCAGAACAATGAAAAATTTAACTTAAAATTCTCATAAGTATTAATTTTGAATGGAATGCAATTTTTTGAAATAGAGTTAAAATTTGTACTACATTTGTCATTAATCGCAAAGGACCTTTAACTTGCTAGATGTAAGTAAGTCCAATAGTGTGCCTTAATATTTTTGGAATGAAGTCAAGTGGGAAAAAAAAGAAAGACCTTTTAAATTTTGATGTAGATCAAGAAAGGTGGGCCTTATCAAGCTAACCAATCTTGCATCAATTACTCAAACAAGAGGAAAATAAAAATGACAAGTATCACAAAACAAAATTAATATTGCATTCATAGATTTTTATTACAATTTGTCAACATATTATATTTACATGTCAATATGCCCCATTACAAGAATCTCCTACTCAATTTGTACATTCCCAATTCAATCTTAGCAATTCGCCCTTGACCTATGTTTTACATGAACCCTTTGTTTTGCATTTTCTTGCTCTGCCTCCAACCTTTGACCTTCCAAAATTTTGACCCCTCTACAATTTGCGCCAAATTTAAATTTATTCGACTATTGCCCTTCTAGTATCTAGTTTGAATTTGCACCCTTGATCTAATCATAGATCTCTGGTTGCCAAGCATCCCACAGACCCGCCATACCCTTTCCATAATAGTTGTGGGGTAGTAGTTTCAATTGACCACAACCATTCATAGCAATGACTATGAGGTTGCGGTTCAATCCTCAACTACTCTGCCGTGGGGTAGCGGCTTATGGATTTCCTCATGCTACCGTGAGCCTCCAGATGTTCCATTGCGAGGTAGCAATAAGAGATGAAATGTGAATTTCCCCATGCTACTGCAAACCTCCACATGTTCCATCCCAGGGTAGCGGTAAGAGATGAAATATGAATTGAATGTCCATCTGTGGGAGTGTGGTAAGACACCTCCTGAACCAAAATGCAACTTCCTACAAAAGAAAATGATAGCAATTTTTTTTTAGGTGATGAGGATTGCCCATATGCCCGGATGCTCCTACGTTAAATTTGAAATTAAAATAACATCTCATGCACTACCTCAAATTAAAAAAAAAATACATACTCATCGTCATTCATCCTTCATTTTATTGTAAACTAAAATGGAATTGAAATTTGAAGTATAACCTCTACCATAGTATGACATAGAACCTCTAGATTGTTGTTATAAAATTTACAAAATAAAAACTACTTGATAGTTGCAAGCAACTCATTGTCCTATATATATATATATATGTCATTGATGAGTAAGAGAAATAGTCACCCCTTCTTATAATTCTTTGTATGATTAGCTTTGAAATTATAATTATTTAAACAAATTTTATGAAGAAAAACAACAACAAAATATACCTTCATGCTTTTTTATGCTTTGTTGCTTGGAAATTTAATTTTCTTAGCCATTCTCATGAAGCTAATGGGGCTAACTCAAATAGCTTGAGAGGAGTTACAATATGGTGGAAGCAAGTAGACAATGGGCTTGCGAGAAAATTTTCTAGTCAATACAAGGTCCTACTCAACCTTAACAATAAAATTATAGGATTTTAGGAGGGTTCTACCCCCTAACATTTTAATCATCAAAGTTACTTTACGATTGAGAGCTTTTAAATTATCATATAGAACTTGGTGGAGCACACACAATAACATGTATTCATTCCTAAGTCCTCTTGAATTTAAAGTTGAAATTGTCCATGGATTTCGTTGGAGCTCTTCTTATGGTGGCTAGATGATTTATGAAATAGAAGTTATCCATATTCTCCTTGAATAATTTGTGTAATGAATCTCCAAACTATACTAGTTCAAAATAAACATAGGTGCTAAGGATCAAACCTAGTCAAACACCCTGCCCTTAAGAGATGTAGCCAATATTTTGAGGGCAACAATTTGATTTGTGATGCCATGAACCTTGCATAGATTTATCACATCTTTCATGTGATCAATAGAGGACATAGAGCCATCTCCATTAGTAATGAGGTGGTTCTCTGAAACTAGATTGAAGAATATAGTCCATTTATTATGGAAACAATAATGACCACTAGAATCCCATGTAGCAAATGATAGATTTCTTGGATTTTCCATACATTTGGATGAATAGTCATGGTAACATAGATTTTAGATTAGACACAGTCAATTAAAATAGGGGGAATTGAGTTCTATAGTGGATTCACTAGGGGGTGATGCATTTTCTGAAGAGCTAATAACTTTCTTATGGTTTTCTAAAATATGGAACTACAATTTGCACTTTATAAAATAAAAGTATTGAAGCCTTGTATTTTTCCTATAAGGTGTGTCATAAAACTATTTGTGCTCAAATATTCTATCCATCTATTGAATTGGCTAGGTGCACTCAATGCTCATGTAAAGCAAAAAATGGGAAGCCTGTGAGTGTGGTACTTGACTTACAAAAAACCTCTTAGATTTAAAAGGTTGGGTCCTTGTGTGATATACAATAATCTCTTAGTAACCACTTGTAGAGAAAAGGGTAAAGGGAAAAGAGAAGAATGCATCCTAATCTACAAGGGTGATGCACCAAGAAAGTAGGAGTTTTCTATAGCGCATGCATTTCAATGACATGACTTGATAGTAAATGGAGAAGAAATATACTTGTAGTAATGAAAAAACCCATTTACATTGATGAAAGGAATGTTTTCATGATTTTTATTCTCACAAGGTTAAAAAAAATGAAAAGAGATAAAAAGTCCTAGACATAGAGGCTAAGACTACTTGAGTGTAGATGAAAAACAAAGAGAAAATATTTTCTAGTAAAATAGATAAACATAAGTAGTAAATAATTTTATTAATTAGGAATAATATTTTTTAAGAAAAACTATAATAGTGAAGAAAAGATACAAAGTTACATAAGCCATCAGTCTAAAGATTACATAAAATGCTTGCTACATGTTTAGATAAAATTTACATAAATCTATTACAAAATAAATATGATTTTACCCAAAATGTCTTCCCTCAACTCATAATGAGCTTGTATAATAAAGTAAGTGAAAAATAGAGAAGACACGAGAAAACAAAGAGTAATAAAGGATCACAACCAACATGTAAGATAATTTTTACCGACATATCCACACACAATGAAACTTCCATAGCCTACAAATTAAAAAAAAAAATGAAACTATCCATCCTTACGTATTAAACTTAAAAAATATTTATTTGAAAAGACTGCTGTAAAGTCGGTTGTT
Organism: Sequoia sempervirens; assembly: GCA_007258455.2. Classification (NCBI taxonomy): domain Eukaryota; kingdom Viridiplantae; phylum Streptophyta; class Pinopsida; order Cupressales; family Cupressaceae; genus Sequoia; species Sequoia sempervirens. Next base: position 3,124 of record VDFB02330079.1, on the reverse strand, counting down.
GTTGCACCAAAGTATTGACCTATTAATGCCCAATACAACCTCTAGAATTAATGATTCCACCAGAGACGGTTAAGCCATGTCACGAACTCGAGCACTGTGTTGCACAACACAAGGAGACCAAGGGTGCATACCATGCAACAACCCCCCAGTGCAAGTGAGGGGTTCAAACTCGTGACCCAAGCTCTAATACCAATAGTTGCAAAGACAGATGCCATTGCACCAAAAGATTGACCTATTAATGCCTGATATAGCCACTAGCAATAATGAATCCATGAGAGGCTATTAAGCCATGACACGAGCCCGAGCGTTGCACTTCACAACACAAGGAGACCAAGGGCATACACCTTGCAACAAAGATATTTAATATGCCCATGAAAATTACCTAGTTACAAAATAAATACTTTGAAGATATTCCTAACACTACTACAAGAGGTAGTTACATGCCAAAATTATCTATTCACTCCTTGCCACCAAAAACCTTTAAAATTTGAGCTATCACCTCTTTATTTTATTTTCTATAGCTTCTTTATTTGCACTAGACTTAAAAAATTAGGGCATCATTTTATAAATTTAGGCTCATCATTATTTAATATTGTATCCCACTTTTTGGTCAAAGTAGGACATTGAAATCAACATTTTCACCAAATTTTCACTTTATGAAACCTATAGCAACTAAACCATTAAAAAATTGTAGATGATGTGAACTAGTTATTTGTGAGGATTTGTGTGAAGATTCTAAATATATTTTAAAAAAATTAAAAATATATATATTTTTTAACGTAACTTTTAATAACCTATTTTTTACAGTAAATAATATTTTAAAACAATGACGTTTATGCCGTCATAAAGTTTTTTTTATTGAAAGGATAAAATTATAATTTTTAAAATTTTGATGTATAGCATCAATATCTAGTGCACAAATATTTTTTAATACTTTTTTGTTACATATTTTTTTAAAATTAATTTTCAAATTTAGAATAAGTATGAGATGGATGTAGGCGTATGCCATCACACATAACTTGTTTTGTATTTATTGTATTTATCAAATTTTTTTTTCGCTAAAACAAGAACATCAATACCTAGTGCACATATATTTTTTAGAATTTTTTTTCTCTATTTTTCTCTTTTTTGCATGTGTGAAAAAAATACCTTTAGCTTTGGTGAAAAATCTACCTTTAGCTTTGTGGAAGAATGTCAAGGGGTGTTTGTGCTAGAGAAAATAAAATGCATAATCAAAATAAATTTGATTCTTTTTAGATTTCTTGGGTTGAGTTGCTGGACATCAAATTGGGGAGAGGAAGGTGAAGAGATAAGGGGAAAAAGAGAAAAGGCCCTTTCTTGTTGCATAGTCTTTTTTTATTTTGAAGAGGGGCACTAGATTGAGGAGTGGAGAAAAGGTTATGAGATGTTGATGAAGTTTACAACATAGTTCCAGTGCCCAGAAATAGATTTTTTTGGAGTTTTGGGGTTGAATTTAAGCATAGTGTTGCTAGTAGAAAAAATATTGTGAGAATGCATTTATATAGATGAATATGGGAGCTTTATTAATACAAGTTTTTAGAAGAAAATATTTTCATCTGTTGGTTCAAATTAATTTCAAAGTGGTATGTCAGAAGGTTGTCTACAACATAGTTCTAGCATTTCAAAATGATTTCTTTTGGGATTTCAGCTTGAGTTTTAGTATGGTATTATGGGTAGATAAATTGTGATCCAACTATATTCTTGTAGATGAAGTTGAAAACTTCAAATGTATAAGTTTTTATAGCAAGTGAAAGTTGTTTGCATATTCAAATTAAATTTCAAAAAGTGGTATGCTAATATTTTTTTTGTGCACTTCTATGTATGCCAATTTGAATTTTTCAATTGAATTGATAATTGGAATAAGAATTCAATTTCTTGGTAAAAGAATAAATGTGAGATGAATTTGGAAGTGTTTGGCTGCAAGGGTGGGCTGCCTGGCAAGGTACCCTATCCTTGGCTACATCAGTAAGATTCTATCTTTAAAACAGAGCTCAGTTTTTCCCATTAAATAAACTAAAATTAATATGAGCTCTTGAATGTTCAAAGAACATATTTTCACCTTTACTTTTTCTTAACCTATGACCCACTTCTCCTTTAACATCATAGGATAATTAATAATATAAATAAGTTCTCTTTTTTTCTTTAAGATTATATCTCAATTAAAGCCTAAGCTTTAATTATTTGACCTTAATAGGCTTTCATCTTTGTTTTAGTCACAATCTCCTAACATAAAGAACTATATTCATTTTTTTTAATCCCATGACCTTATATTATTTTTATCCCAACCCTAGTCTTACTTTAATTTCTCCTCTCTTAAGCTTCACCTATTTATTTTATTCCTAAAATAGCCTATAACCTATTTGAAGGGCACACAATATATTGAGAGGGGGGTGAATCAAAATATTCTAATTTCAAACATTAATTATCATTAATAATTTCTCTAAATATAAAATCCAACACATCAAAGCAATAATGATTGAATTCCTTAATAATGAAGCATTTAAGCAATACAAATCCACACATCCACACAAAGAACACTAGATTTATGTGGAAACCCAAAATGTGAAAAACTGCAATGAGAAAAACTTCTTGGAGCTATTATTCAAATTTAGCCTCACAAAAATTAATATAGAACTTATAGTGAATTTGTAGGCACCAACCCACAAGAATTACAACCTTAAAGAAAGACACCAATCTCCTCAATTTTTGATTTACAGGCACCAACCCACAAGAATTACAACATTAAAGAAAGACACCAATCTCCTCAATTTTTGATTTACAAGAACCAACCCACATGAGACACCAATCCCCTATAAAAAAGTCACTAAGCACCAACTCAAAGACTTCAACATTACAAAATAATATAGATTTTTCCTTGAATCAACAGACAAACACAACCTCTAATGATTTACAGAAGTACACACACATATCACTTCAATATCACACATAAAATCATGTACAATATAACCCTTTCCAACATATTAACAATGTCTCATGTTAGCCTAAAACCATTTAACACCATTCGTAATTAGCCATGTCAACCAAGGATAATTCTTAATATAAAATGATATGAAATGTGTAGTTGGTTTGGTCCTAAATCCCA